>JBBMKB010092297.1:0-11150 GCA_037833945.1 Alaria marginata
TTCCCTCGGCCGGGGGAAGTCGAGATAGGCCTCTTGGGGCAGGCCAAGAGCATCGCTGAACAGGGGGCATAACAGGAAAGAAGAGGTCGGGCTTCTCCCATGGGTCATCACCATCTCCTCGAAGGTATCGTGGGAGCCAGTGGTGCCGTAACTGACCGGCTCCAGGCGGGGGTCGTCCTCCCCCAGGAATTCGGCGAACTGCAGGGCCCCCGCTACTGCCGACCATCTTCCCTCCGGCTGTGGTCTTGGAAGGTCCTCAGCCAGCTCCGCCGGATGGAGAGGCCGGTTTCTTGCCGGCCATCCAGAGCGCCATGCGACGCATGGTTATGGGTCTGCATGCCCACTCGCGAGGCGTTCTGCACGGTCCAGCATGCAGCTGGCGTGCACTTGCTCTCCGTGGGGGCACAGAACAAGTGCCCATAAAGAGTCTACCGCCAAATCCCCAGTAGACTCCTCTAGAGCCCGTCTGCAGTAGGTGCAGGCAGGTGCACCCCTGTTTCCCGCGTTCTGACGCCTCTCTACTCCAATCCTAGCTGCGCTTCCCAGTTCAATCGGTCCCACATATAAATGGTCGCTCTTCAGCACCCGTTCCGGCATACCGGACACCGCAGGTCGGCCCCCGCCCTGACTCGGAGCGCGGCGTAGTACGGAAGGTGCAGCCGATGGGGGTAGCTCGGTAAATTCACCGAAGGGGCGGCCAAAGTATCGTAGCATACACTGCAGTCTTCCAAGGCTTCTTCCCGGAGTTGGCCTTCTGCGGGCGTCGGCGATGGTGTCCGTGGCGGCGATGGGGGCAGTTCGGACGTCGGCGCGAGTGCCGAACCTCCTACATCCGGCGTCCGTGTGGGTGCCTGCCTTGATGGCCTTGATTGCGCCAACTGCACCGTCCTTACCGCTGCCTTGCGATGACGTTTCGAGCGCAAGGACGATACCCGGTGTCAAGAGAGGTGCCGCTGTCGAGAGATGGCCAGCTGTCGGCAGCGCAGGTGGCGGCGACGGCGTCGGCGGCAACGGTGGCGGACTGAGCGATGACGCTAGGGGTGGCCTGACAGACGGCGAGGTAGTTGGCGGTGGTTGTGGTGTCGTTGGAGGGTTCAATACGTGCACCGATATGGCTGGGGGGGGCTGTATCAAAGGTTGAGACTGCCCCCTTGATGGAGGCTGTAGTGGGCGCGACGCGAACACTGTCGGTCGCGCTGTCGGTGGCATGGTAGGCTGCGGCGGTTGCTGCGGCTGCGGTGGCTGCGTACGCTCGGTGGTAGAGAGCGAGGAAACATTGCCTCACTCTGAGTATCACCGCCTGCTAGAAGTGCCTTGTTACCTCTGCTGACTCCCCGTAGGTGTGGACGCCCCCAAGGACCCCCTCCGGAAGGAATTGCTTATTATGCATTGGGCATCTTAAGACTCACGACTTGAGTCTCGAGAGCCCGGTGTCGCACCTGATGGCATGGGGGGAGAACTCCTTGCCCTACTACCAGCACCGCTACCGGCGAGGGGCGCCCGGCACCCCTGCTGACTCCTCGCAGACGTACCCTCCCCCAAAAAATCCTCCAAACGAAGCTGCCCGC
Organism: Alaria marginata; assembly: GCA_037833945.1. Classification (NCBI taxonomy): domain Eukaryota; class Phaeophyceae; order Laminariales; family Alariaceae; genus Alaria; species Alaria marginata. Next base: position 1,569 of record JBBMKB010092297.1, read on the forward strand.
TCCACGACGGGATTCAATTTTGAAAACGCCACACGGACAAACAGTTTTTGCGCAAACTACGAACAGTAGTATGGACACCAACGGACATCCACTTTTAAAATTTACCAAGAGCGCAAATACCCTCTTCTACTACAGTACATTGATACTACGTACTGCTATACTACTACCACTACTTCTACTGTGCTGTAGGCTGTAGACTGCTGTGAGCATTTTGTGTTGCTCAAATTTTAATGTACCCTGGTATGTTTTGTACCTCGTACTGGTTACGGTAATATGCTTTTTTGTATACCTAGGCCATGGGTTTGTTCATCGGGTTGCACTTTTAGTTGACTCAAAATCAGTTTTTGGGTGAGATACAGAGCTCCTCAAGTACCATCCTCAGAAAGAAATGGTGTTATTAACACCTCTACCGTACTACTATTAATAGTGTCAAAATATTTATACGAGTAGCGAGATCAGCAGCACTGGACGCTCGAGACTACGCTGTACCAGGTATGCAGTGTAAGGAAGGAACGCAGATATTTTGTAGTGTGCGCCCCCAGTACGGCAACGAAAACTCACACAGCGCGTGGCTGGGAGCAATGAGTCGCTGTTTATTGTCTGATGGATATCGGTGAGTGCATGGATCTCGATTTTGATGAATACATGCGCGTTTACTGACAACCAAACGAACAAAACCATTAATTTTTTCTCGTGCCGCCCTTCTAACAACAATCAGGCTATGGAAGCAGCCATTCGTGACATGCCGACACCGGCCGGGTTGAGGCGGGCCCACGTGCCCGAAAAGTGGGGAAACCGTTCGGTTGTGTTCGACACGGGCGTGCGCTTCGAGCAAGATTGCGACGACCCCGACTCGCACAAGCAGCGGTGGTTCTGCATGGCCACCGCCGCCTGCCGTCAGGAGTCTATGAAGGCGAAACCTGGGGGAGGCATATCCTGCACCGCCTCCACCACCGGCAACGCCACTCGCCACCTGAGCATAACGCACGGTAAATGCTCACGCCGTAGCAGTGAGTTGCAGTACTGTAGTAGTACCTGGTACCTGGTATACGTTGTTTTTACAAAGCTCCAATAAATGTTTAGTAAGTACTCGTACATATAATTGCTCGTTGGCTGAGTATACCACGTACCAGGGTATACTTCGTATGCTATATTTGTGTAGGCATTGAGTATTGACTGGTGTTGTTGGTGTTCCTTCTTCTGTTGCTCTTGTCTGCTCTCCCGTCGATATGTCGACTGGTGTTTCTTTTTCTGCTGCTGGTGCTGCTGCTGTGTCCGCGCCTTCCCCCCAGGCATCGAGTCCGGTAAAACGCGAGCCCACAAAGCGATGAAGGGTGGCCACGGCAGGGTCAACATGAGCAAGGCCAAGAAGGCGGTCATGAGCAGCACCGACCCCGCGCGAATTATGATGCTGATGTACGTCAAGACCTTCATCGTTGCCCACATGATGGCGTTCTCTCTGTCCGATAGCAAAGATGTTCGCACGTTCTTCGACGTGTGCGCTGAAGCCGTGTTTCCGCAGGGCAAGCTGTACCCCAAGATGATCCAGCACTACGTCGTGGAGCTGTACAGGGCAACAATGTCGCAGTTTTCGCAGAGTCTGCGGCAGGCCGTGACGGGAGTGGGAGGCCCTGCACTGCACGCCAACTTTGACCTCTGGACCAGCAAGACTTCCAACGAGAAGTACATAGGTGAGATTCTACGAGTTTGGCTATAGCCTACGAGAGTAATAGGTGCGATTCTACGAGGAGTCTAAAGCCCACGAGAAGTACACAGTAATAGGTGCGATTCTACGAGTAGTCTATATAGCACACGAGAATTGCATAGGTGAGGTTATATGAGTAGTCAACATCTCGAGCGTTTGTTGTTTTAGCGATACAGCCTACATTCAGGTGTGTGTGTGTACTGCTGTTCTACCGAGGGTCGCAAGTTTAGCCCCCGGTGGGTTTGACTTTTGCTTCCCCCAGGTAGACGGGGGTTTAATTGGTGTTTGTAATATTCTGAGCGGTTTGGTGTGCTGTGCTTTTGCTGTTGTGGTCCTCCAGTACAGTAGGACAAAAGGGAAAACCTGTCTGTGTGTTTCATTTGATTGATCGCAGAAATAGCGCATGCATTGATCGTTTTTTTCCCTTGCGGCATCATGTTTATCTGTTCAGTTTTTGATAGGGGAACTTTTCGAGGGTTGCTTTTTCATGCTTCCGTCGTCAACGAATGGATTGCTGTCCTGTGTTGATGTGGTAACTCTGGAGCTTGTTTTAGTGTTGCGGGTGTATAGTGTATATCCCCCGACTCGCGTTCTTATTTCTTAAAGGGAAAACACGTAACTACAAGCGTAAGGCAACGTAGTAATTCACGTAAACTTATTGTGCCGTGCAAACAATAGCCTCGGTTTCTTTGTTTCATCATTTTCACCCATCGGACAGATCGGATACCTCTACAGATTACACAGATCATTTTCATGGATCTGCAATATCTGTACAAGTTTCACGGGGCTGATCTACAGGGTCTGAACGATCTGTACAGTTCCCGCAGTAGCTATCTGCAAGAGGTGGTCATGTTATCATGAGCGTGCCCGGGTTTGTAGCCGCAGTGTAGCCTGATCGGGTACGATCTGTGAGATCGGTACGCTTTTCCACATTTTACACTCCATGCGTGTGTCCCAACCTGTTGATCTGTAGAATCTAGATCATCTAGATCATCTAGATCATCGTCTGTCCGACGTGTGCAGTAGTATTAGAGTATTGCTAGTGCTTCCTGCTGTTGTATTTCCGCTGGGAGTTTTCAACAATCACTCGATGCTATCATATTATATTTCTTTGGAAGTGCTTTCGGGGGAGGACTTAGCGTGAGCAGTAGATTGTGGCAGGGAAAATGAAAAGGGAGGTGGCAGAGCGTTTCAAGCAAGGGGCGCGGGACAAGATTGAGATTGGGTGAGAGAGTGACGGAAGGGATACTTAACTGTCGGCGTACGTGCTTTGTATCGCGCTGAAACATGCGATGTACCCTGCCAAATGGCAAGCTCGATTTGGTGTCGGACTGAGTACAACATGCGTTGTCATGTGTCAGATGGCAGGCGAAACAATACGAACACTTCCGGCTATTCCAACCCCTTTGAATCGTGGCCCTGCATTGTGAGATGACAAGCACAACAATAATATTACGTAGTTACCGTCAATTCTAACACCCGTGAACTTTGCGTGGTATGTGTCTGTGTCAGGCCTGCGCCTGTTTTGGTGCACGCCTACGTTCGTCCTTTGCTCCGCGCTCGTGGCCGTCAAGCTCTTCCAGCCGTCAGCCGACTTGAGCGACGGTGCGCACCTCTCGAACGCCCTTCTTCGCTGGGTGGAGGAGGTGTTGGGGGAGATCGGCTTGGACTCGAGCGACTTGTTCAGCACCGTCACCGATGACGGGTCTAACGCGAGACGGCTCAGCTTGAAGATTCCTGGCTCGGCGTGGGAGGGGTGTTTTCCACACATGCTCAACTGCGCCCTTGTTGAGGTGAAAACGACGAGTATTACCCCTGCTGTAGATACGTAGTGCTGTTGTGTGACACGTGGTACTGGTGTGTGACTCGCTGTACTGCTGTATTGACACGTAGTACTGCTGGATGACACGTGGCACTGGTGATTGATTCGTAGTACTACTGTGTGACACGTAGTACTGCTGTAGACACCTAGCAATATCGTATTTGTCGCGAGGTTAGGTACCGTAAAGCTCCTTGTAAGTATCTGTCTGTCGTGAACTTGCGTGCCGTCAGGCTCCTTTTTGATGTAGTGTAGACATACTGTACTTAAGTATGACATGCGCGGTCGTATATGTTTATACTCGTTGTCGTTTATCTGTAATATTTTCAGCGCACCCTTGTGTGATTGGAAATAAAATCAGAGCAAGGGTGGGTGGGTGGGTGGGTGTGCGAGAGATAAATATGTAACGAGGGTGTCGTATATACCGCAGTAGGGGAGCTCTGTTGATTGTTGACATGCGTACCGCCACATGAAGGTCTTGTTCGGTACAACAGTACATAACAGTATAATATATTCCCACATGGCAGCTCAAGCGATTTGCAGCGTTATTACCGATATCATATCACGGTGGGCAATGGTTCGGTCCACAAGCATACGCAGCGCTGTCTGTGCCATCGCACCTCCTCCGTGCTATCGAATTTTTAGTCGCTCCGTTGTTTGTTGTGTAGTGTCGCCTTTGCGAAACGTAAATTCAATAATTTCGTTGCTGTATTTTTAGCGCAACCCCGTGCGGAAACTTTGGCGCTACTTAACCTGTTGGAGCTTTACGTTATAGATACTACAGCTGGTGCTTGTTTGCGCCTTCACATCCGAGGCTGGTGCGAAATTCGTTTTTGTCAACAAGTACCGGTTTCACATTTCCATCCACTTCCACACATCTCGCGTGTATACTATGCCTCCCCCTTTTGACGTGTGTGTTGCACAGGCGTTCGGGACTTCCGCATCAACGGCAGCTTGTAAGAACTCTGGCACACGAGCGGTCGTCTTCGCGGTCAAGCAAGTGGCGGAGAACAACACTTCGTTTTCGAGTAAGGTACGTGATATCGAAGTCAGCCCAGAAATATGTCAAGTGGTTTGTGCCTTATATCCCTTTTGGAACCCAGGTAAGGCAATCGAAAATCTGACACGTACGATCTTACTAACCGTCTACCGCATATACGATCTAGTGACCGCGCAGCAGTGCGGGTACGTATATAGTACATCCCGTGCAGCGCGCTTGTCGTATGGCTCAGTTTTTTTTGTTCGTTTGTATATGTGCTATTCCCAAAACCCAATAGCCCGGGCTGATTCGTGTGGCCGATGGTGCCGTAACCGTCACACTTTTGGTTGTTCTCTTGTTTTCTCTCAAGTCCCGAAAAGGGTTAAAACGTCGTTGGAAACTAAACTGGGTAGAGCAACATGAGGGAAGTCGTCTTGTCTTGGGATCACCACGAGTACAAAAAATATCGTGCCCGGCGTACATTGTGTCCGTCCGTTGTTGCCGGCTGATTTTTTTGCGCACATTGCTCTCAGATGTGCTACAGCAGTAGGTATGTTCAGAATTTCGTGTCTACATGCAGCATTCCGGCAATCGAGCGAATGTATCGTATACACGCCACAAAATACACCATGCGTGGAAGAGTTATTTGGCCGATCGTTGTACGTGTGCCAGATTTCGAGCGAAATATAATTACTCCTGCTGTTGTCGAGTCGACCGTAGGTATGTTTGTAACACGGTGTCGTTCACATTCGGACCTTGACGCTACTGTTGCTGATAGTTTCAAGTGTTTGCTCTCCTTGTCCCGCAAAACGCCAACTCTTTTCTGTTAACAGGTGAAGAACGAAAACATCCAGCACCTCATGTTCGACAAGGCCACGAAGCTGGTGGATGCTGCCCCTCATCGCTGGATCTCTATCTGCAACGTGCTGGAGGAAGTTACGCGCAACTGGGGAACGCTGGCGGCGAGCCACGAGCGGTGCGAAGGCACGACGTTCCCTCTGGCTTTCGACTCGACGGCCATCGAAGAGCTCTACAGCTTGTTGAAGCCGGTCGCCGATCTGATGAAGGAGAGCCGGCAGACAGGCGTGCCGACGGGCCTGAACACGTTCCTCGCCCTTGTCGTGCTTCGCTGCACCGTCCTGGACGCAACCAAGCCGCTCACGGTCACGCCCCCCCCCCTCAAGACTCGTGCAGCGGAAGCCGGCAACGCGGCGAGCGAAACGAGCGTCGACCGGCCCGCCGCCAGCCTCACGATCACAGCCACCAACACGCGCCATTTGCTGGCCACAGCTGTCGACAAACGCTTCTTCGACGGGCGCTACCACGAGGATGTGCAGTACGACGCGGACGAGCCGTCAAGCACGCCGCCACAGGACTACCTCTTCGAGATGTCGGCATGCATGAGCCCGTTCTTCGTCAAGCTGCAGTGGCTGACGGTGCTGTGTAGCAGCGTGGCCGAAGCGCAACGTGTGGGCGAGGTGATCAGGGGCAAGGTGGTGAACCTCATGGTGAGGATGGCTGAGGGAGCCGACGGGGGGCAGCCGCCCCGGGAAGAGCCCCAGCAAGAGCCCCTGAGCGGGAAGCAGGGTGACAAGGGCAAGGCTACCGTCCCGCAGAAGCGCAAGCTCAGCGGGCCGTTCGTCGGCAGCGGCATTTCCACGAAGAAATCGAACGAGCAGACGCAGCGGCTACTCGCCAGCGGGATTTTCGGCGAGAGCTCTGCCGCCCCAAAGGTGAGCGCGCCGGTGGTGATGACCGTGCGCGAGATTTGCGAGCAGGAGTTCGAGCGCTTCCAGGTCCGCTTCGGGAAGTCGACCCTGGGGGAGTATCCGGTGGCGTACCTGCTCTCCTTTTGGGCCAACGAGAGGGTGCACTTCCCGAACATGGCGCGCGTGGCTCAAGTGCTCCTGTCTCTCCCGGCGTCTTCTGCGGTGGTCGAGAGGGACTTCAGCGCGGCTGGGCGTCTCGTCACCGGAGGCGGTAACGATAGCGGTAGCGGTAGCAGCGGACCCTATCCGGAGATGGTGCTGTTCCTCAACGGGAACCTAGACTCTATCCCCGCGGAGGTGCCCGCTCTGTCGATCGACCAGGCGAAAGAGGCGATCCCTGAACGGCTGATCAACCCCACCAAGTGGGTCGCGGACCTGTCTGCGGGCAAGGAGGGGCACGACAATGCTGCCGTAGACGAGTATGGAGTCGAAAGCGGCTTGACAGTAATGTCAGAGGTAGGGGAAGAGGTGTAAGGTTGAAGGGACGATGCGTTCAGGGCAGGGGCGGATCTGTTGTGGAGTGTCTTTATAACTTATTGGCACCACTGTATAGCACGTAACATGTAGTACACGTAATTAGTGTTTTATTTCTGTATATTTGTTTTTGTTTTTCTGTTTTGTTCTGTCCCCTCCCTCTCCTATATGTTCGTATTTCTCTATCTGTTGTTTTTGTTTTTGCGTTGGTTTGGTGTGGCGCCTGAGACCACGGAAGTGGTGTTTTTACAGGAAATATCAGTAAGGGGTTCAGATATGCTGGGTACGATGTGCGCCTACCGCACATGGCGCAAGAGGCGTGTTGCGGCCTCCCATTAGGGGCTCGCCCTTGGAGGGCCACCGAAGGCTGGGGCCCGCGCACCTGCCGCTCCCCGCGTGGAAGCCGGTGGATGTTACATTGTTTTGCGGTATGTGCACGCCCGAAAAATCACTTTACAGTATGTTTTTGCCGGGTTATTTACAGTGGAATAGGCCTGCACCAGGCTGCCTTGGAATAGTGGTTAGGGTGTACAAGTACAGTCGCAAGTATGAGTGTTTCAAGGTCCCCTGGGTTAAGGTTAGGGCTAAGGTCAGGGTTAAGGTTAAGGTTTTACAATCCCGATCCGATGCTCGGGTGTCAGCCAGCGCAGCTGAGCCTCGGACATGTAGCGTGGGAACAGTGAATCAGTTGGTGTTTGGGTGTTCCTTCCTTCTTGCAGCCTGCTTCCCGGGGTATAGATAACTATTGACCATGCAGAGAGAAAGGCAGTTGGTGCCTCTACCGCAACCATTTTTTTTCGCCCACAGCTTTCACCGTGAAGCCCAGCCCCCACACGCGCCTCCCCCATAACAACAAAATATCCCGCTCTCACCCCCCACCCCTATGATATCCCCCCCCCCCAGCCTCCAACCTTGCTGCTGCGACTATCACATTACCAATACCACCGCAACCTTGTTGTCGCTCTCACATACGGGTACAGCGCATCACATAGTGTGTGTGTTTTCGTCCCATTCATTCTGGGCGCCATATGTTTGAACGCACCAGCTGGGGTCACACAGGGGGGAAGGTTACCACAGAAGATTTCTCTCCACCTTTCCTCCTGCGGTTCTTGCCTTAATTTTTTTCGCGAGAGGGGTATCGTACAGCCGTCCCGTTCCCTCGCCAACGCTTGAGGCGAATTTTGTTTACTCACGAATAAAGTATCGTTTTCCACGCTATTTGCGATTTTTTCACTCCCGAGAGATTCGAACTCGCAACATAGCCTTCAGAAGGTTTACGAGGTTACCAACTGAGCCACTGGGGGCGTAAGAACGCCAGGCTCGCGGTTTTGTGGACGCTTTTAATATTTTTAGAAAATGAAACTGTGCTCAGCGCGTAGCGCCCCACTATTACAGGGGAACGTAGTTAATAGGACCTACGGTAGACACAAAAACCTATATACTTCTCTATTTTTACTACCATCATTTGGTCCTATTAACTACGTTCCCCCGTAAGAAATAAACCCGATATACAAGTAGTCTACGCTCAGGGTTGCTCGAGGTTGCTGTGACAGTATGATTCCAAGCCTTTGTCAGATTAGGTGACCCTTGTTGGCGGGCCCGTGCTGTACAGCAGAAACTTGACCAGGAATTTTCTCCTGCGGCCAAAAAGAGAAAACAGCCCCACGAGTTTTTTTTCGCGCATTGTTGTTCGCCTGTGGCGAAGAATGATGCGGCCTCCAAACTCGAACGGCTGTACGCGCCGCTCATGGCCAGCCCCCGGCAGAAGTTGCGCCCATTCGAATGGCTTTACGCCGCACATATACGAAGTAAAATGGCCCCCAGCGGAGGTTGCGCCGGGCGCAAGTCTGCCGATATATATGTGTAGGTCCGCCACAGTAGGGCAATACCTAGTTAATTAACTGGTCTGTTTTATGCCTACTGTAGGTGAACCTGGTCACCTCGTACGACCGTTAAACTGGAATAATAAGGCAATACACCCGGGATCAGCATGCTATTGAATATCATTGGCGCTGCATTATTCTTACTTTGGGAGCGCGTATTTTTTTTGCCGTATTCTTACTTTGGGAGCGCGTATTGTTTTGCCGCAGTTACAGGTTATGCTTGGCTGGTTGCGCTCGAACCAGAATGCAAACGAACAAAACGGTATGTGCAATAGAAATGCCGAACTCTCCTGGCGATAAATACCAAGGCATGCATCGGGGGGGGGGAAGGGGACACACGTATTAAACGAGTATGGCTGGTCCAGAAATCGCAAGTGGGGGAAGTAAGTGCGATGAAAAAAAGAAGTATCAGGTATATTATGCCGTCGTGATCACGCCGTTCCACACCCACGCACAGAGCAGACAGTACAGAGCCTGTTGTGTTCTTGGTCCCATAATGTACAGTACTATTCAAACTAGTCAAACGCCCACCCTCGCCACCCCGGCAGACAAATCACCACCGAGCGACGACGGCGCACCCTGTCCCACTTCGACATAAGCCACAACGCACCGTTGCGCTGTGTCCAAGATCGACGACAGAGCTCCCAGCACACAGCTTTTCGACACGACGCATTTTCTCCGTTAAGGTTTAGTTTGTGAGCATGGTCATCCTCCGCCTCCAACCACGCAGCAGCTAACGCGTTTAGCATAGCCTACTTTCCTCTGTCAAGCGGCGACTCAAATCGACCAAGACAACAAGGCTGGTTATCTTGGTGCAAAAAGGAAAGCTCTTGACTCTGGAAGGCAAAAAAACTCCGTCAAAGAAATACAAAAACGCACCGCATGTGACTTTGGCGCTCCGTTTCTGCTTTACGAGCTCCTCCCTCACCCCTCCCGCCCATTTCCGCCCATTT
>JBBMKB010092319.1:0-11148 GCA_037833945.1 Alaria marginata
TCGCAACGGCAATAACACCAGCAACAACGATGCTGGTGATGATGACGAGGACGACGAGCTTGTCTTGCCGAAGGAGTTGCGTAGGCTGTTGGATGGCCTTGTTGCTGGGGGGGGGAGGGGGGAAGGGGGTGGGCAGAAGAAGGGGAGGTGGTGGGAGGGCCCCGAGCCGAATTGGTGGGAGGTATGCCCGGACATAGAGCCCGCCTCTAGGAGACAGACGTGGCGGCCGTGAGATGTTGACCCGGTGGTGCATGTGCACGTGTCTCCTTGTGTACATGCGTGTATCCGGGGGAGTTGCGCAGGTCGTTGTATGGCCTTGTTGCCGGGGAGGGGCAGGGGGGAGGGGGTGGGGCGAAGGGGGGGGAGGTGGTGGGAAGGTCCCGGGCCGAGTTGGTGGGAGGTATGTCCGGACATGGAGCCTGTTTCTAGAAGACAAGCGTGTTAGCCGTGAGGGGTATATACGCGCCTGTCTGTAGAAGGCAGGCACGTTGGCCGTGAGATGTTCATACGTGGTGCTTGCGGGGCGGGGTGCCTTGCGTGTGCGTTTGCGTGGCGCCCGCGCGTGTGCATGTGTTATACGTTAGTGCTTGGGCGTGTCTGCTTGTCTGGGTGATGCCCCGGTGTGTCCGTATGTTTGCCCTGTACGTGGTTCCCGATTGTCTGCGCGTGTCTGAGAGCCCGCGCGTGTGCGTGTGTTGGCGTGATCGGGTGCTTGCGTGTTTGCGTGTCTGCGTGATGGTGTACCTGTCTGGTGGTTCCCGCGCAGTAGAAGGAAGGGAAGGACAGAGAGAAGGAAAGAGAGAGGAAGTAAGAGAGGGAGGGAGGGAGGGAGGGAGGGAGGGAGGGAGGGAGGGAGGGAGGGAAGGGAGGGAGCGAGAGGGAGGGGGGGAGGGAGCGAGAGGGAGAGAGGGAGTGGTGGGTCATGCACTGGAAGCTAACGCTCAATATGGGTTCTTGAGGTGCATGGTTTTGCGATCCGGCACTATCCCACAATAGAGCAACTCGTCTTGTCGAAGAACCTCCGAACGGAACGTCCGCCCTAGGTGACGAAATCTCAAGGTTGTAGCATTTTGTGGGGTGAGAGCGATGTGTGCCATGGTGTGTGATGCTACGACTCACAGTTTTCTGTTTGCCGAAATGAGGCGCTCGCCATGTGGAGTACCTGGCATTGAGTGTTGACTTATGGGGGAGCGGCTTACGTCGTGACCGTAACGGCTTGGGCACACAGGTTCTACTATGATTTCTTCACCGGCGAGAGCAAGATGACTGACGCGGACTTGAAGCTGATCAAGAAGGAGATGGATAAGATCATCAGGCAGAAGCTGCCTCTCATCAGGGAGGAGGTCACCAGGTAACAAACATCGCCCGCGATGCACTCGCCGCAATCTATTTCACCACAGGGTCGCTTCACGTTCGCATAAGCTGTTGGGCGATTGCACGCAGCGGTTGATGAATAATAAAAGGAATGGCGGTCGAAAATCGTGCACGTAGGCGATTGCACGCAGCGGTTGATGAATAATAGAATAAATGGCGCTCGAAAATCGTACATGTAAACGATTGCACGTAGCGGTTGACGAATAATAAAAGAAAAGGCGCTCGAAAATCGTGCACGTAGCTTTCTGTGCACCGGTCAGGCGACTAAGACGAGGGTCTCTCGCCTAGCACCAGACTCGCGACGGCATCTCATATATGGCGAGATTGCCAGTCGCTACCGCCGGTTCCCCCGTAACTTGTGGAACTTTTGCTGTCTGCACTGCTTGCGGCGATTGCTTCCGTTTTGTCTGCTACGCTGCTGTGCTCTCGTATGAACCTATTTGGGCTTTGGGGGGGAATAGAGTGACGCCAGAAATTGCGATTGAAACGGTACCGGCCACTGCTTGATTATGGCATGATGCGTTCGATGTGCCGGCCACAGCTTGGTTAAGGCATTTTACGTTTGATGTCCGAAATATGCAAGGACTCGTACCATAAGCTTTGCCCCAACATGTATAGACAGCTTGTTAAGAACGCAGACTTTTCTTTTTCCTTATCGCGATTTTTTCTGGTCTCATAAAGGGTTAGCAGCATTTACGAGCGTCTTTTTTAGATGAGTCCCACCTCACGTGTTACTTTGACCCGGAAAAAAAAGGGAAGAAGCCCGAGCGCGCATCGAGGCTTTAGGGGAGCCGTTCAAGATGGAGATTTTGGATGCGATCAAGACCGAACCCATCACCATCTACCACGTGGGCGACCAGTGGTGGGACCTTTGTGCCGGTCCGCACGTGGAGACTACGGGTGAGACTCCGCACCCCCTACACCCCTTAAGAACTGCAAACAGTATTCCACACTTATTCCAAGTAGTTTGACTTCAAAACGTGCGTGCATTTCTAAAGGCGTCAAGGGACGCATGATTCGGTGGCAGCTACGGCTGTTCCTGGTTGCAGGGGTCTGGGGGCTAGGGAATGGCGGACCTAACGTTGCTCCACGTGTATCGTGGTACACTCCGTGTCCCACGCCGCGACAGCTTCGCAGACTCACGGCTTTGGCCAGCATCGCGCCATTGTCGTGAGCTTCGCAGATCTACATTTTTCGCAACTATAGTGCTGCGCTGCAGGCGAGAGCTTCGGCGCTGGGCGTCCGATTGTTGTTTCGTTCGCCATCTGTACAGAGACGCATCGGTTTACCCTCGGGCTTCGTCAGCTGTGCTCTCCCTCAGACTTTACGAAATGCCTCCTGGTGAACCTGTCTGCGTGTTTCGTGCCCCAGGCGACCTGCCGCCCAAGGCCATCGAGTTGCAGACCCTGGCCGGATCGTACTGGCGCGGCGATGAGAAGAAGGCTGCACTGCAGCGCATCTACGGCACCGCGTGGCAACACCCTGCGCAGTTGAAGGTACGTGCGTCGAGGGCAGAGCGCTTTTTATCGCGCTCGCGCGTGTAAGCCCGGGGCTGCGTTACTGCGTTGTCTCAACGGACGACATCGTTTGACGACGCTTCCGGCTACAGATGGGGCGGTTGTTGGTGTATTATCAACGGATGCCGTAACCCCCACGTGCCGCTTCGGGTTTTCCAGCGCTTCTACAGTATTCGAGTTCTTGTCAACTCAAAGCACTCCGTTTATTTCCCCCCCCCGTGAATGGTGCCAAGCACGCCGCGAAAAGGCGCCCTTCCTCTCACTTGGTGCAAGCCTTGCCCCTCTGAGCCAAATCTTGTCCCACGAAGGAGCCCAACCGTGCAGATGCTTCGCGTTGTCAGCACGGTTGTCCTCTCCAACCCTTTCCTGAGACAGACGGGCCTTACGGAGGCGAAACGCGCCCCCCCTACCGTCACTATTATACCCAGGTGTCCTAAATATTCCAGTGCACTCTCTAAAAATACCGGCGAAACCGTGAGTCGATGTACCGCTCGTCCTCTCCGCGACTTGCCTTGTGTGCATGCGAGGGTCATTTTTTGTGATGGCGTCAGAAAAAGGGCCCTATTGGGGCGATCCCCTTACTCTGCCGCAGCTGTAATGCGACCATTCTCCTGCCTTATTATCGCCAGCTACAGTAGGAATGTCTATTTATTCGGTGCTCCGGTCGTTTCTTTTTATACCGCGGTGCGGTAATGCGCGCAGGAGCACAAGCGTCGGATGGTGGAGGCGAAGCGGCGAGACCACCGAGTCTTGGGGAAGAAGCTCGACCTGTTTTCGCTTCAAGAAGACGCCGGAGGAGGTCTGGTGAGGGTTTCATAGTAAAATCGAGGCTTACGTCTTCGGGCGGTTCGCGACCCTCTCCACTCACTTCACAGCCAACCACGCTTAGGCTCTGGACAGTACAGGGTTGTCAGTTACGTCGCTGCCACGTTTCTCGAGACACCGTCGTAGACGATCCTCCGCGCGTCGAAGTTCACGGGATTCTTGTTCAGGAGCCTCGATTTTCCGACCGATCGCTTGTCGTCCAGTGCACGTGTGCATGCATGTACGGCGGGAGATAGAGTCTTCTCGTCTGCCTGTCTTGCTCCTGATTGTTTGGGATTCAAACTTTGCTGACGTGCGGGCGCTGCTTGACTGATGGAAGGTTCATGTTCGAGTAGGGATCTTGTCGCGAGGCCAAAACGCCCCCGTTGTAGTGCGAGCTTCGAGGCGGTACGGTAGATTTGGCGTCAAGTTGTCACGTAAAACGATTTACGAATCTTATTAACCCTCCTTTCCTGCCATTGTTAAAAGTGGTGCACAATCTTTCCGAGTACTTTATCCCCCACTGTTAAAAGGTGATGCACAATCTTTTCAAGCACTTTACCCCCAAAAAGTGGGTGCAGTTCTCAAGAGGCTAAGATTTTCCGTATAATTATTATGCTTGCCCTGTGTTGGCCATACTTTGAATAGCAATACCCGTACGACCGCCCCCGATGCCACGTCGTTCACACCGCCGTCGTACCGTAACTGTCATTACCACTAGGTGTTTTGGCACCCGAAGGGGTCGACCATCCGGAGGCTGATCGAAGATTTCTGGAAGTCGCAGCACCTGGCCAAAGGGTGAGCGCTGCTCTGAAAACCGTACAGAACAGGATACCTGGTACCCACTACCAAGTCGAGTAGCAAGAAACCCAGCCTTAGCTAGCAATCCTGATTATGACTAAAGTAGATGTCCTATACTCTTACCTGATCAGCGGTGTACGTGTAGATTGGTGTTGTTCGGAATGACTGCGACGAAGTCGTCTCATGTGTCCGCACAGACAGTAAAGCGTAGTGTTTGCTTGTGCGAGCACGCCTCAGTTAAGGTACCGGAAGGGCTCGGGGGCAAGTTCAGAGTGAGTACGCAATTTGAACAACGACGCCTGGTGCCGCATCAATGAAACAGGAGCGGCCGCTCGATTTTGAAATTGTTGCGTGCGGACAGGTTTACAGCAGGTGGTGGCTTGCCCTCCTTCCGTCGTTGTAAAGAGCGTGTCGTTCGTTGATTTCCCTGGCCTGGTTTGGTGAACACAAGCCGTGCTTTTGACTTTTTACATGTTACTTTTGTTGTTGCTGTTCTCACCTTAACTCACAGCCGTCATCTAGTCATGCAATCCATGGCCGCAAGACAGGCTCGAACATTTCTGGAGTAGAATAATACCTCAGGAAAAAAAACAAAAACAAACAAAAAATAGACCACGTAACTGAAACAAGTCGCACATCTAGCATCCAGTGTCCCAATCGTGATTTCGCGGACGTGTGATCGGCGCCGTGGCTGTGCGTTCGGCAGGTACGAGCTGCTGTACACCCCGCACGTGGCCAATCTAAAGCTGTGGAAGACGTCGGGGCACTTCGACTTCTACAAGGAGGGCATGTTCGACCAGATGGACGTCGAGGGAGATCAGTACCAGATCAAACCCATGAACTGCCCCTTCCACTGCCTGGTGTACAAGGATGACCTTCGGTCCTACAGGTGCGGAGTATTTGGACTGACCGACCGGGTGGACGGGCGATCATCCCCCCCGGTGGCGCCGCCGCTAGTTCAAAACATATCATACGGGGTACTTTTTAGCCGCTGTGTTGTTGCTGTATACTACTAGAATGGCGCAGATCGCACTGAGGAAACAAACGCTCCTCTACTGCCGTGTACATAGTCCGAGTGTTTTGCGAATTATCTGCTACATAACTGTATACATGCAGTCACCCTCCGCACTGCTTTGCTGTGTACTAAGCATTGCTTGGGCGTGGTGCCGATGGGGTAGAGGCTTGGCAGTATGACCCATCGTCCACCGACTGCGCTGAATTATACCTGCAGTAGTTTCTTTCTAGCCTAGCGGGAGAGTTGTAACCTAGCAGTGCATTCCTAATGTAGCAGCCAGTGCCTATTGTGGCGGTACACATCTAATCTAGGAATATAGACTATTCGTTTTGTAGGAGTAAAATTCTATTCTAGCAGTAGAGTTCGAGACACTATTCTAGCAGCAAATTTCCAATATAGCGGTGCACCTTTAATCTAGCCGTAAGTAATCTCGTCGTAAATGTCTACCAGGCAGTCTAGAAATCCATTTCTAGTCTACCAGGTATTATACTTGTCGCAGTAATTTCAAAGTCCAGCAGCAATTTCGTATCACTTTCAATGTTAATAGTAGTAGTCTAATACCTGGTATATATTTTCTCTTATTCGCAGCGGATTAAAATGTGTAGTCTTGTTGTGAAATATGCTCTTTGTCGTATGTTGCCCCCTTTTCCGACGCTGCGGTAACGCTGCGGCAGGGACCTGCCAATCCGATGGGCTGAGCTGGGCACGGTGTACCGCTACGAGCGAAGCGGGACGTTGCACGGGCTGATGCGCGTAAGAGGGTTCACCCAGGACGACGCGCACATCTTTTGCCTTCCGGAGCAGGTGGAAGATGAAATCGTGTCCGTGTTGGACCTGACGGAGGCTATCCTTAACCGGTTTGGCTTTGACAGGCGAGTGACTCGTCGTCGCGGTGGTCATTGTCCTTGTTGCCTCCGCTGGCGGGCTGGTAGTTGTCATTGTTGCGGGGTTGCCATTCTTGCAGTCTTGTCATTGTTACGGCTGTGCGTCTCCCGTAGTAGTGGAACATGCAGTTGCCGAATATATAGCCAGGGGCGTGCTCGGTGTGTCCTTCGCGGAAGGACCCTTGCCGTACGCACGCCCTCGGTCCTCGGATAACGTCGTGTCGTGGTTGTTGAGAGCTGATACGGCAACAACTACATACGTGCCATGACGGTTATCAGTCACTACAGGGAAGAGCAGGGGAAAGGGGAGAGGGTGAGGAGGGGGCGTTCGCTTTCGTTTTGTGTTGTCAGTATTCAACTGCCGGCAAGGGCGTACACCGGTGTTGTGCGTTGTGTCTGGTGTTTCACTTCCTGGTCGCCAGTGGTCCATTGGTTTTCTCCTTTTCTGGTTTCGTATTCTGCAAGGGCGACTTCTTTCATTCCTCAAGAGTGATCTCTCTTTTTGTCGATGTCTAGTCTAGTCGTATCGTGTAGTTGTACGGTGGGGTTACACTAAACACGAAAATAATTTTGCCGGTGTCTGGCGTCGTGCGTACAGGTATGAGATCATGCTATCCACCCGACCGGAGAAATCGGTGGGCACGGATGCCATCTGGGATCTGGCCACGGAAGGTCTCAGGGGAGCGCTGGAGCGCAAAGGATGGGACTATACGGTGCGAGCCGGAGCGCCGTAGGCGGCGAAGCGTTGACGTTGCTGTCGCCCCTCCCTGTGCTCGAGACACCGCATGATTGCAGACGACAGTGGGTTGGTCCATGCTAGAATCCGATTATTCGGTCCGTGCCGGAAGACAAGGGTCTGATATGTGCCCGTGTCCATGCCTGATGACCGTCTTTCCTCTGTTTGTCCTTTTGATACAATGTCCTGAAGCCCCATCGGGCTGTGGACCCTAACTGCTGCCCCTCTCAGCTCCTCTGATTTTCGTCCACGGTCTCTTCGCCTCTCCATTTGTTGAGGGCTGCCGTACTGCTGTACATGTATCTCTACCCCTCTTCTCTCTCCCTGTCCTCCCCCTCTCTGCCCCCTCCCCACCCCCTCTCTCTGCGTGTTGCTCTCTCTCTCTCTCCCTCTCCCTCTGTCTGTCTGTCTGTCAGTCTGTCTGTCTGTCTGTCTGTCTGTCTGTCTGTCTGTCTGTCTGTCTGTCTGTCTCTCTCTCCACTCCTTGTGCATTTCCTGTCTTTGCGCTCTCGCGAGAGGGGGTGGCGCCGAGGGTGATGTCTATTAATGGTACGGCTTGGGCGTCGCCTGTATTCTCTAGACGCACATTCGGTGATTTTGGAGCTGTCGATTTAATCCTTCCGGGCGCTGCCTGCTGTGTGTGTATGTGATTGTTTGTAGGTGGACGAAGGCGGGGGGGCTTTTTACGGACCGAAAATCGACCTGAAAATCCGTGATGCTATTGGGCGAACGTGGCAGTGCTCTACCGTGCAGGCGGACTTCAACTTGCCCGACAGATTCAACCTAGAGTACATCGACAGGTAAGGACTTGGGGCGAAGCATTTGTGTGTCCTCTTCGTCGAGCTGTTCCATGACTACATGCGGCATTACTACGTATTGCATCGCTGTTCGATTGTTCAATCGTCGCCTAAAATAGACCTTTGTGAATTTTCACTGTCCCGACACACTGCCTACGCAGACATTTACTATATCAATAAGGAAGTATGTGGCACCGATTCTAGCCATTTTTCGGTGCTCAACATTTCACTTTGCGACTGGTATGCGACGCACTTGAGGAATGCCCCATCGGAGTTGACTGCTTCCCTATCTACACAGCAGCAGTAATATTCAGTGTTTTTTCCTCCACATGCTAGATGAGAGCCGAGGGTGTTAAGTACAATGCTCCTAGAGACGTTTGTTGGTGGGGTTGGGGCTGTCAAATGAGCTGTCAAATGAACACCCCTCATCCTCAATGGTGGTCCACAGTCCACAGTCTGCCCGGTTGTACTGAAGTGACCCCCTCAGAATCAAGAGTGTTCTTTTGTTTTGGACGACACAGCCTTGACAAACCACAGGCGGCTTTGTTGTTAGTCTTGAACGGGCATTTTTTGCTTTAGCCTTACAGGGTTGAAGCCAAACACTCCATGCTGCAATCCTCGTGCTTGTGGTGGAGGCAGAAGTTGCTCCACTATCCCCCCTCCCTTCGTTCTTCTTTGTGTTTGACCATCCCCCTGTCGACAGCGCGGGAGAAAAGAAGCAGCCAGTGATGCTTCACCGCGCGATCTTCGGATCGATCGAGCGTTTCTTCGGAATTTTGGTGGAAAACACCGCAGGAACTTTCCCTCTGTGGCTTGCACCGGAGCAGATGCGCTTGCTGCCCGTCACCGACGCGGCTAGGGAATACTGCCTCGAGGTTGGTGCATATACACTGGGTGAAGTTGGAGGTGGTAGGTTACTTTCATCCATGGCGGCATCCATTCACGTTCTTTTTCGACCTCGTCGGTTTATTGTGGCATAATCTCTTATCCGCCTCAGTGCCGCGCGAATTGTATGCAGAAAGGCACATACCCGTGTTGATCTTCACCTCGTTCTCAGGCGTTTCTCCGTGATACTCTCGTCGTTGCAGAAAGTTCACCAACTCTTTGTGATTAGCGAAGAGCACCCGCTTCAAGAAGCTGCTGTTTGCCCCGTATTAGTCACGCTTCAGGGGTTCTTTCACCGATGAGGTCTCAGCGACATTTTGATGTTGGCGTTTTTATGTTGCGGTGTTGCCCTGTTTCTCGCGATGAATTCGCACAGGTCCAGTCGAAGTTCAAACAGGTCGGTCTCCGGGTGACGGTGGACAGAGGATCCGAGCGACTAGCCAAGCAGATCCGCACGGCAGAAAAGGTGGGTGTAAGACACAGATACAGTAGAATCTTGCAAGTTTACGTAGCTTGTACCGCATCCATGTCTGCCCCCGGTGCCCACTATGGGCTTTCTAGCAGGTCTTGTTGTTTTGGCGAAGGCGGTCGTAACTCGTCTGGGTCTTGTCGATTGACATACCTAGTGCACGACGCACCACCGTCATATAGTATATGGACAACGGTTAGATCGACGGTTAGAAGCAGGCGATACCGGCAGAGGTCTTTTAATTGCCGGCCTACTCCTGCTATGGTGATGCACTAGCTTTTTAGGGTTAGGGCTGGTCGAAGGATACGCTTGTACGCGGCACTGTCGCCGAAATCTTATTTTTTCTGTTATTTGCATGGTACTCCCTGGAACAAGCTTTGCAACCTGGCGTATGCTAGGGCTTAAATTGGTGTAAGGGGACTGCTCTCGTGTGCCCTCACCTTAGTTAGCTCTTTAAAACGGATCATATACTGCAAACATGAACACACCCATTTTCCGCTCGGAGCAGCTCGACCAGTCGCGGCCTGTTGTTACCGTTTTCCGGGCGACGAATGCGCATTAATCGAGCCCTTTGCATCACCTCCCATACTTTTCCCGTTTTTTTTCACCCCCTTGCCACGCCAATCTCTCACCGATGCCTCAGGAACGCATCCCGGTGATGTCGGTTGTTGGGGAGAAAGAAGTCGCCGGTGGAACCCTGGCGGTTCGCTCTAGGGGTGCGGGGGATTTGGGAGATGTCCCCGTAGACGAACTTATCGCCAAGATGCTCGAGGCAGACGTTGCTGCGCGCGAGCTCCACGAGCTACTCGAGGCCAAGCCAGCGGTTACGCCTGAGGTGGCGAGCGATGGAACGGCCTAGGTTGCACACCCCGGATTATGATGACGGGATGTCCGCACATTTTTGTGTGTTTTGTGCATTGTTGACAGGGGAGGTGATCAAAGGAAAATTTAAATCAGTTGGGCGACTATTGGCCGTTACTGCGCCCGAGCATGGCATTGTTCGGTTTGGCGAAACAATCCTGTTTTTGTGAGGTTATCATACAATGGGGTTTGTGTTTGCTTACGCCCTGCTTCGCGGACTGGAGGTGCGGGGCGTGGTCTTTCTGAACTCCCCCCCAATCACACCATGTGGACCCTATAAAGCGACCATACGTGAAACCACTGTTTACACGTCCCTGGTATAGAACATCTCTGTATTGGACACTCGCACCGCTCCGTCGTTGATTGCGCGAGACCGATGGTTGGCAGCTTTAGCAGTAGCAATGGCCTCAGACCTCGTGTTCTCAGATTTAAACCCTGACTTGAGGCGTATCACGCAAAAGGCAGCGCTGTTCCTCGGGGAACACACTTCAGGTTTACTTGTGTACGAGTAGTAATTTGGTGAGCTGTTGTCACTTCCGAGTACTGTGCGCGATTACTGCTAACTTGGTATGTAGTGTGGGCGGAGCACGTGCGTCCTGGGCTTGACCCTAGAATTTTAATGAACTGGTGAAACCCCGAGGTTCGGCACGCAAGCACAGGATGGTTGTGTTTTGTGAGAACCTCTTTCTCGGTGCTTTGGATCGACCACAACAACATCGGCCGGAACTGGCACCGCAGCGTACGTTGGTCGACCATGTTCGAATATATGCAGCTACTTTATATTCCAACGTCTCCTTGGTGGAGGCCTATAACTTGTTGGAAGGTGTTATCATCCCGCATCATTTGCAAGTCTCCGCCGAGTCAACCTACGATAAATCATCCCAACAGGTTATACGCCTCCATCTAGGGGGCGTACTGGCAATACAGCATACTAGGGAATAAAAGGCCCTCCCGCCCCCACGGCGGTCGGGCCAGATTCTTGTAGACCACGTCCCTGTGTTAGGC
>JBBMKB010092330.1:0-11148 GCA_037833945.1 Alaria marginata
AGACCGGCTTCTGGAAAGCAAGCTTCGTCTTGTCGGCGGGGCCGTCGTACGTCTCGTACGGCGCCGTCTCGACCGCGTTTTGCGCGATCATCAACGACAGCTCCTCGGACGTAACAGTGTCCTGCTCCAACAGCTTCTCCGCGAGCACGTCAAGCAGAGCGCGGTTCTCCGTGAGGATCTTCTTCGCGCGGAAGTAGGCCTGGTTCACCAATCGCTCCACCTCCATGTTCACCCGTACGTTCATGGTCGGCCCCCACTGGTCGCCCTCCTGCCCCTGCATCCCCATGTTCACCACGAAGGGGCCGATCTCCTCGCTCATGCCCCACTGGGTCACCATCTGGAAGGCGATGTTGGCCACCTGCTGGAAGTCGTTCGACGCGCCGGTGGTAACCTGGACAAAACAGAGGGAGTTGGATAGTCGGGGGCAGGGAGGGGGGGAGGAGGGAAGCGGGGGAAAGGAGGGAAGAAGGGAAAAGGGGGGCAGGAGTGTTAGGCGAGGTCGATAAGTGGCGGGTCGGTTGTTCAGGAAAGTGTTGTGCAACCGAGAAATACCACTTCAACAGGAACAAAGTGCGTGCGTTGGGCTAGTTTAGTACCAGGTACCTGGTAAGTATTTAGACGCTTTTGAGTCACCCGCGGCAACCACAATCAAACCAAAAACACGACATGGTGCGCGACCATGGACTGCGATGGGCTCGTTGACGAGTGTCACTTCGAACCTACAACATGCGTACCAGGCATGGCCCTACAGAAATCCTGGCGTCGCGTCAATGTCACCTTCAGCAGCCAAACATGTACGACTAGCGCACACACGTCCCACGCGAAAGTAAAGGCTGTGCTAACAAATAATGGAAATCGTGGTTAAACCGAAATTTCCAATACGAGCCGGGGCTACAGGGGATGAAGCTACAGGGGATGCAGCAATGACGTTTCTACGAGGTGAGCGACTCGCGCTGGCGAATCGGATAATCGTGCAACATCAAACAGCACATCTACAGCTGTGGAATGGAACACGATATCATCGCATATCAATAAAGTAGTGGGGCTTATATAAGGCGGTTCGAATATGGCGGTCATCCGATATAGGGCGGTTGAAATCGGCTGACACGACTAAGTCTGAGTACAACTGCCTCTACGAATAGGGCGGCCTCTCGATATAAGACGGCCAAAATCCCTTCGCACTATACCGCCTTATACATGCCCCACTACTGTACTCGTTACGTTCGCTAGAGAGAGACACCCTTTCGACGTTTTTCCATATTGTTTGCTATTAATCGTCGGGACGTCAGCGGGAAAAAAACTGCCGTAGATAGCATCGATCACACCAAGCCGCCCGGGCCGTTGTGGTAGGGGACGTATCCGAACTGCTGTGCAACATACGTGCAGCACAGTGATGATACTTGTACTGATGCACGCTCTCCATATATATATATATCCTTGATAATATCGTAATCGTCTTTTTTTTGTCGGTATACATGAGTCCAAAATGGGTTCAAAGAGCCACAAGCCTAGCGGGGTCAATACGATTACACACGGAAATTAGAAGTAAACTTTCAGGGAAACCTTTCTGCCACGTACAGGTGGTGCTAACGCGTTCGGTATACTGGGTAGAAACTAACCCTCAAGTGCTCTACGAGGTGGAAGATCGAGCGAAACAAATATGGGGTAAACGAAGGCATAATTGGCTAGGGGGTAAGGGACATGCGCTGGATACTCGTAGAGCCAGCAACGCTGAGGTTGGACCCAGGAGAAAAACCACGACACGACAGGTGTTGGAGAAGCGAAGCATCCGGCAAAGTCCAGTAAAAGCATTTGATAACCGACTGGCGAAACTACTGATACTGCCTGGAGTTTTGATCGCTGGGGGTTCGGCAGAAGTTTGGCGACGACATACTTGGATATTATCCATATGGATACAGTACAGGGGTCACGATAACTAAACCACCCTTTCGGACTGCAAGGGGAAAACATGTCGAAAACGAGTTACGATTACAGAATCGAACACCGGACGCAGCCCGGGCTGCTAGGGTAGGTGAGGTGTCCGAACCGCTAAAAAAGGAGCTGGAAGACACGCGCGCAGCACGGTGATGGTCGTATGATCATACTCGTACGGCTGTGTGCTCTTCCTAGACGCTCCGTTAGATCGCACTCGTCGCTTTTAGGGTCGGGATCCATTATTATTAGTCCCAAATGGATTCATACCAGGTGTTCCCGTCTGCTACGTCTGTTACCTTAGACTACACCTGCACCGGCAGCAGATGCTGGGGCGTATCGATTTCAACTGGTAAAAAAGAAAAAACAAAGGGCTGAACGAATGTCAGCGAGTCAACAAGAGGACGAGAGGTGTGCCAACGCAACGACCACGACAACGTAAGGGAGACACTTCAAAAACAAAAAAACGGTACCAAGGTTGCCATTAGCTCACACCAAAAGGTTGAAAACGTATGATACAGGTAGTGCTGCTTGTAGATGTCTGAGCAAACAACGTGCCATTTCTCTTGAAAATAAAACAAGAGCCCAATGTGTACAATAGTACCTGGCATTGATACTGACGTGGATGAAGCCGAAACCCTACTTCACCTACAGACTAAGCTGGGATAATACCACGTGTGTATATAACACACCAAGAAAACACACCCCATCTGACGAATTTAAACGCCGATTTGTCCACAACGGGTATGATAGAGTGCAAAGGCCGAGCGATGCGTCTATATGGAAAAAAACTCGTTCAACGATATATACCTTTGTCGTATTATTAGTGCGCCCCCCTTGTGAGAAACCACCTCAAAAATTCATCCCACTTGTGTGTGTTCATCGCGATTATATAGAGCTCTATTCGTTCATGATTCGAAACACATGATCTGTATCATTGAGGGAATCCAACGCACCAAAACACCCAGCATGCACTATTAATAGTATCATAGCATGCACACACCTCTCAGCATGCGCAGCCTGCAAGATAACAATTGCAAGACAGAACGTTGCTGCCTGATTCTCTTGAAAATATAAAATAGAGCCAGAGCTCGTTCGTATTTGAAACAATTTAATAATATATAAAATAGTGACGTGGATGAAACGAAGCACTATGTACGAGTACAGGAACTCGGTAGGCTTTACTTGTACTGACCAGGTGGTACAAACTACCGTAAACTGGCATGATACTATTAATAACACAAGTAACTCAGCAGCAGGCAACAGTACTCGAGATTCAACACATGTGTATCATGGAGAGAATCCAACGCACCACACAACTCGACAGGAACACACCTCAGCACTCGCACACACAGCCTACAAAATAAAGATACTGACGAGGTACGGTATGACTCAACAAAACACACGTACCAAGATTACTCATATTCTACGATACAGCCTGATACAGGAGTGCAGATTGTCAACTTCGCAACAGCACCTACGTTGCGACTTGGCAACAACCGTTCTCTGTAGCATGATATATAAGAATACCAGGTTGGCTATTCCTGGGACACGGAGCTTCAGCGGTAGTACTCGTAGCAAAGTCAGTACCTGCACAGCGCCTACAGACTAAACTAAAGCAGCTCACCTGGTCCTCGCCGTAGATGATCTCCTCCGCCAAGCGCCCTCCAAGCGCCACCGCCAGCTGAGACTCCATGTACACCTTCGAGTACAGCCCGCACTCCAACCTCTCCTCAGAAGGCGAGAAGAACGTCAACCCGCCCGCTCCGTTCGTACGCGGCACGATGGTCACCTTCTGCACCGTGTCGTAGTCGGGCATCAGAGCTCCCACGATGGCGTGCCCAGACTCGTGGAAGGCCACGATGTTGCGCATGTCCTCGTTCACGCGGGCACCCTTCTTCTCCAGGCCGACCAGCAGACGGTCCACAGCGGCGTCGACGTCCTCCCACTCGATGCTGGGGACGGCGCGCTGCTTCCTTGCCGCGAAAATCGCGGCCTCGTTGAGCAAGTTCTTCAGCTGCGCGCCGGAGAAGCCGGGGGTACGGCGAGCGATCCCCTCAATGTCTACGTCAGGCGCCAGGGGCTTCCCGCGGGCGTGCACCTTGAGGATGGCGACACGGCCGGTGTTGTTCGGGAGGTCCACAAGCACCCTGCGGTCGAAGCGCCCGGGGCGGAGCAGGGCGTCGTCGAGGATGTCGATACGGTTAGTAGCAGCCATGACGATCACGCCAGGGTTGCCGACGAATCCGTCCATCTCCACCAGCATCTGGTTGAGCGTCTGCTCGCGCTCGTCGTTGCCGCCAGCCATGCCGCTGCCGCGCTGCCGGCCCACGGCGTCGATCTCGTCGATGAAGATAATGCACGGCGAGTTCTCCTTCGCCTTGTCGAACAAGTCGCGCACACGTGCGGCACCCACGCCGACGAACATCTCCACGAACTCGGACCCAGACGTAGCGATGAAGGGCACCCCCGCCTCGCCGGCCACAGCCCGCGCGATAAGAGTCTTACCAGTCCCGGGGGGGCCTTCGAGGATCACGCCACGGGGGATCTTGGCACCCACCTTGGTGTACTTGTCCGGGTTCTTGAGGAAGTCCACCACCTCCTCCAGCTCGAACTTCGCCGCGTCGCACCCAGCGACCTGGTCGAAGGTAACACCAGTATCCGGGTTCACTTCCAGCTTCCCCTTTGACTTGGTCATCTCCATAGGGTTTCCCCCGCCTGGCATGCCGCCGCCCCCCATGCCCCCACCTCCTCCCTGCCCACCACCCCTCCGAGACAGGAATAGCAAGCTGCCGAAGAGAAGGGCCGGGAAGATGAGGGAGCCCAGCTGGCCGAAGCCTCCGGCGCCCTGGTTGGTCTGGTTGGGCATGACGGTCACGTCCACCTTGTGCTTCGTCAGGATCGTCAGAAGCTCTGGGTCGTTCGGGATGGAGTCCAGCTTCACCCGTACACCGTCAGTGTCCACGGCAATGAGCTTCTTGCCGTCGTACGAGAATGACACCTTCTCGATCTCGTCCTTCTCGACTGCGTTCACGAAGTCCGAGTAGCGGATGTCCTCGACAGTGGACACCGACTGCTTCTGCATCATTGCAGGAGGAGTCTGGCCGCCCGCGTTCGCGAAGGGAGAGGGCGGCGGCACGTCAACCGCGAAAGCAGGCGAAGAAAACGCGATCGTGGCGGCTGCCAGCATCGCCGCGATAGAGTTTGCGGGGTTGAACCCGTCCCCCTTCATCGCCATCGCTGGTGCAACCGCCATGGGCCTCACCGCGCACTGCGCGCTGATCGCTGCTGTCGATTGCCCAGTGAAGGAGCTAGCCGGTGCGCTCGTGGCGACGCGGATGTTGTTCGACACCATGAAGGCTTCGCTGGATGCCATCAGCATGGCAAGGCATCCTGCTTTCAGCTTCATCGATCGCATACTCGGGGAGGAGTCCATGGCTATTGAGTGAACGAGTGCGGGTGTGCCCAGCTGCTGAGGTACACGCGCGTCTGATGCGTCTTTCCTGTGTGAGCGCGCAAAAAGCAACTCACGCACTAAAATGACGAGGTGCTACGGGCTGACGCGGTTGATTATGTGTAAGCCGCTTCTTGAAAACGCCTTCTGGGAAACCAAGGAAACCTACCCCGCTGAGGAGCATTTTGAGTCAATGGGAATAACAAACGTTTTTGTCCGCATTGTGCTCGATTTTCGTTCGATATTCGATATCCATCACTTATTCTGAAATGTAGTACCCTGGTACCCTGGTATATGTGTACTTCGAAGGCAAGATAGAGCTACACACACACCATCAACCCCTTAGAACCTTCGAAACACCCCACCTGCGATATGTCTGAGATTGGGACTTGGAATTTCTCACTGAAAAGCTGAAAGGGGCAATTTATTTGTGCGATTTTCAAAATTTGAAAAATCAAAATGCTCTGTGGTGGTGAATGATGCGTTTTGTGGCCGTTTTGTAGGAATCCACACAAAACTACTACTTTTTTCTCGCTCTAAAAATTTAATCACACCATTAAAATCCTACACCGATCCCACACCGCAGTGCCATCATGTGTCACGTCATCATACACCCCACACTCGAGAAAAGAGGCAACGGAGGTACATACAATAGCAGCACAGTCAGTACGAGGAGTGCGTAATACACTTCCTTTTTTCCACTTTTTCCATTGCTACTCTTTATTCTCATCGGATATCCTGAAAATAGCACCGAACCTGGAACAACATCAGGAAGAATCCGCTCGCTACGACGTCAAAAATCTCTCAAAAATCGGCACAGCTATTGTCCATACTTACACACACACCAACCAGGTACATACATACGTGTTTACATAATTAGTTAGCGTGGAAAGCGATACTTCATTCGTGAGTAAACTCGACCTAAAAAATGTTGACGAGGGAAAAGGACGGCTGAACCCCTCTCGCGAAAAAAATTAAGGCACACACCGCAGCCAGAAAAAGGTGCAGAGAAATCTTCTGTGTTTACCTTCCCCCTGTGTGACCCCGGCTGGTGCGTCAAAACATCTGGCGCCCAGAATAAATGGGACGTAAACACACACATAAAACACCAGCGTATACAGCGGTACCACCTAATAAGAGCAAAAGGTGTGCACTAACCAGCTCCACCTCCAGGAATCGGTAAAAAATACTACCTGGTACCAGGTATAATGTCAACATGTCTGTGGGTCTGAGGATGTGTGAGTACAGCAGTATATGCAGTGTGTGCATGCGCCGGTGTCACCGATACACTACATATGACAGTACTACCCCAAGGGGTTGTCAAGGGGCATACCACGGTCGGTACCCGTAGAAATTTTGTGTACAAGGAAGAATGGACTGCAAAGAAAACCAACCCGGGAAAGGCACGCAATAGCGCAGGGGGCAAGGAAGAGGGAAGGGGGCGCAGAATCTCGATGGGAGAGTTCGGTTTCTTACATTACGTATCCCACTAAAGAGCACGGGAGGAAGCACATCCGTGAAGAGAAGTCGAGCTCGGGCAACCAATGTTCGAGAGGGGAGGGGGGGGGGTGCAGGAAGGGAGGGATGGTAGCAGGGGACCGCTCTGCTATAACACGCGCCCCCCCTCCCCAACAACAGTGAACTGTATATGTGAAGTCTTGGTTTTACCCTTCTTTACGAGCGTTTTATCGGTTTGCAATAATAATACCTGGTAGATTTTTTCTACTACTGAATGAAGCCGGTATACGGTTATCAAGGTGCTGCACCCTCCCTTATCGACGGCCCCCTCGTGACCACATGACCACATTATAACTTATGCAGGCAGCTTGAAAACGGTTTGCACTCCCCCATGCGCACCATCATTGCTGATCCAAGAGGTTTGACACCACCAAGCACTAATAACGTCCACAGTTACTTACGTAAATAAGACAAGTTGTTCCTCGATTCACTGATTTTCGTCTACGCCAATCTTGTTGCCTGTCCTGGTTTTTGCCCCCTCCACTTTTATAATACCCGGGGTCATTAATGAACGACCCCCTCCCTCAACCCCATCCCTTCTCCCTCCCTCCACCCCCCCTCCCTCAACCCAATGCCGTCCTTGTCATTTATGTGACCGCGCGCCGGGTGCAGCTTTCCCTTCGCTCGTCAATTTTCATCGACGCGCCCGTCGTGTCAAGAAACACGAAAATCATCGTCACCGAGAATCTAACTCGCGACTATTTCGTAATGTACAAATGCTACAGAAGCTGCGAAGAGTCTACATTGAATCACCACTACTGTGGCGACTGGCTTGATGTACAAAAATATACCCAGACGAGCAACCGTAGGAGACATAAGCAATCTACCAATCTCGCCCTGCAGAGCTACAACTGCCAGGACGGTGAATCTTCCAACGATATGAATATCACCCACCCACCGTTCACGACACCACCGGAGGGGTCTACTGTTCGGCCAGAGGTTTTCTACTGAAGGTGGAAGATTGCATCACCTCCCTATTTATCATCTGCACCTGACTATGCGCCACCACTCGCCAAAAACTACCGCCGACCGCAAGCTTGAAAAAATATGCATCTGGTTTCGCGCCCCCGTTTGAATCACTTTGCGTTCACGAGACCGCGTTTTGAAACACCGTTTGCTGCAGTGCCTAGAACCCACCATATAAAACGACAACGCACTTGGGGAGGTTCTAGGACTAAATGAAGTCATGCTTGATCCCTCGGCTCCACGAGAACCTCGTTTATAGCCAAGTGAGACGGGGCAGTCACGGCGTACAACACCGCCGCAGCCACGTCGGCGGGCTGCAACACCTGGTTCGTCGTAAAACCGGTGCCAACTTTGGCACCTAATACAACACCTAGCCCCTCGGCCGCTTCTTTGTCGGTGTTGTTCATTATCAAGTCCGTCGCGCAGTCTCCAGGCTGAATCGTGGTGACCTTCAATCCTGTCCCCACAATCTCGCGTCGCAACCCTTCCGACATGGCCTCGACGAAGAACTTCGAGGCGGAGTAGACAGCCAGCGAAGGAAAGATGCGGCGGCCGGCATCCGAGGATATGTTGACGATGTGCCCGCTGCCGCGCTCAATCATGCCCCCCAACACGGCCCCTACCCCAAACATTGTGCCCTTGCAGTTGACGTCAACCATTCGCTCCCACTCGTCCTCGTGCAGGTTCTTCATGCTCGTAAAGTACATCACACCTGCGGGATAACGCAAGAATACACCAAAACGGTCAACACCATGTGGACCTACGAAGCAACCTAGGACTGTGGATGGGTGCAACTCATACATCGCGTCGTACTTGCTGGTGTAGGCATCGGAAATCGAACTGCTGCTCTTGCCGACGACATGGTGAACAGTACTTGCGGAGGAGGTTATCCCCGGGTCACAGGGCAGCAAGCCCGAGGCGGCTTCTTTCGTTTGGGAGGTTTGTGGTGTGGAGAGCAAGCTGACAACGCGTGGCTCTAAAGGGGCAGGAAACAACAGTATCTGCTGTCTTTCGTCGTATTGCGACGTCGCAGCGCCGATGCCGCCTCTTAGCTCAAATGATACTGCTCATGCCTTTCTCACCATCAACCCACAATTGGTTCGTTCCACACACACGCACATTCTCTTCGCCGCCCCTTGTCCGTCGTTTCCACCATGGTCAATAAATCAATCAACCAATCAATCAATCAACAATCAATAAACCACCACCTCTCGAACCTGGTGTTTTTGCAAAACAGTAACTCTCACAACATGAGGGGACCAGCCAGCCTCTTTCTGCGCGCCAACAATGAAGTAATTCGAAGCATGAATATACCACCTCAAGGCTTGCCGGGACGGTGTCAATCCACCTCCACGCACGCACACCGTACAGACTCGGTCGCAAAACTAATCTGCACGGATGACGGCACCACAGGAGTATTGTTGTTGTTGCTGTTCTTAAATCAGCTCCTTAGCATAATCTAGCCGGTGGTCACGTGCGCAAGGCGTCTACAGGTAGGCAGGAGAAAATACCGGACGAAACTCAGTCGGGGTCCCAGGATAGTATCAATAGTCATATATTGACTATTAGCAATACACCAGGTACACGTAGTGCTTTATGCATTGTCCATGAACTAACTCTATCGATGTAACCCCGATCAACGAGGTCAGCACTGACTGGTGGCAACAAGGCATCACTTGGAGCTGGGTCCAGCTTTACCCATCCGCAAAGACCGCCCCAAATCGTTGCCAGCCTGGCTGGTCACGCCTTACCGGGGGACCTGGATGGGGCCTCTAATATCTATATTATGTCTAAAACCTGCGGTCTATTTTTGGGTTTAATATTATACGAGGGAGCATCCACGATCGTCCTGTATACTTTTAACTGCTACTACAAAAAAAGTTAAATGTGCACCCATCACATTCTTATTCCAAGTAGTTGGTCCCCAAAAAGAGGGTGCAATTAAGACCAAATCTTATACAGTCGGATCCGTTAGTCGAAAACGGCCTTTTCCGACTGGACTATTTTGTACTGGACTATTCTGGTCCTCCTTCTTATCGTCAGTCGAGTCGATTTTACAGTTTTGTGCTTTTGCTGGAGGCGGTTGGTGTGAGGGGGTACTGCTGTATGGCAGTCGAAAGTCGGTTGGAAGCTCTGTGTTTCGTGCGTTCTCCGCGAGCAACGCGTGCTTCACGCGCGACGAACCCTCGTCCAGGATGGTTGGTGGCGTTGAACTTAGCCGTAAGCCGCCAAAGCTACGTTCGTGGCGTTGCGCTCAGCCGAGAGCCGCCAAAGCTACGGCAAGCGTAGCCGTTGTTGGCAACATGTCGTCGATACCGTGCGCTGCTGCCATCGTATGATACACGCTGCTGGTGGGCGGAGCTAGGAATGTGCCACACTGACTTGCGGCGAGAAAAGGCAGCAGTGACAGCAGCTAAGCCAGCGTCGGTGCTGTGTGGTACCTAGTATGGGTGTGTGGCGTCTGTGTGCTTTTTTTGGTGGGATGAGCGATGCGGTGGGATCAAAAATGTTTTCAATTGAGCAATTCGACTGAGCGTCGGTGAACTACCGTCTTAATAAAGATGTTGTTGCTTCCTGTGTGGCCCTATCGGCCACTATCGCTACTGCCTTCAAGGTCTTTTCTTTGCGGTTATCTGCGGTTTGTCAATCGCGCCGGTGAACTACCGTCTTAATAAAAGTATGTTGTTGCTTCCTATGTGGTCCTATCGGTCACTGTCGCTACTACCGGTGAACTACCGTCTCAATGCAAAACGTTGCTATTTTCCGTGTGGTCCTATCGGCCACTATCGCGCTATCAAGGACTTGGATTCGCTTCATTGAGCGGGCGATGTCAGCCGCAGAAACCTTGAAATCACTCTGATTAAGACTGCCAGTGCGCAGCCCTAACCATTGGTATTGGTCATTTGGACGTGGGCAGCAGAGAGAGCAGATGATATATGGGCTTTAAACTATCAAAGGAAGCAACCTTTTTCCAGTGCCGAAGCTGATAGCCCATATACATGGAGCGAGCAGGTGTTGCTGAAATACAGCAGTGCAACAACTGTACCAGGTACGTCGTAACAGCTCTATGGTGTGATACCAGATATCACATGGGGACGTCTCCAGTTTTACCGCTGGCTATACTCAAGAATCCAGCAGCAACCTTGTGATACGCTGTTGCAGTACGGTAGTAGACAAGGCTTGCGGGTACTGGTCTGCTGGGTACGTGTGTGTGTGTGTGTGTTCTTCACATTAAACCGTTCTTTCTACCCGTCGACATCCAGCACAACCAGTGTCCG
>JBBMKB010092341.1:0-11146 GCA_037833945.1 Alaria marginata
AAACACGGGTAGGAAAGTTGGAACCCAAAGAGGGCAAACCCTGAAGGGGGAGGACCCCCCCCCCCCCCACCCTGTTATAGGGTGCGCGTTACGGTACTATCAATAACACCATATTGTGGATGAGGCCCACGCGCGCTATATACGATAGAGGTAGCACTTTTTGCTCAATTTTTTTCTGAAAAAGAATAAGAGCTCTTTATCCCAAAGGTCGTAGGAACGCCATTCTTGATTTTTGCAATATGTTTGGTTTTTGTATACCTAGGCCATGGGATACTCCATCGGGGTCGCATTTTTTTCACTTTTCTGGGAATCGGTGTTTGTGTGGGGCTAAGGAGCTCTTCATGCGAGGGAGCTGTACAAATAGAAGGGTGCACCTTTTACCGTAGCGTGGGTGGAGTTATCCCACGGTAGGGGCGCAGCAAACAGTTTCCGAGCTCCTGACACAAGGAGCTCGACAGCGCACCCCGAACATGACTTCCAAGAGCTTTGTTCGCGCACCCCGATCAACATTTCTTTCTATCCGCTAGTCCTGAAACAAATACACGCGTAAGAATGATCACACCAACCGGTAGTTCCTCACTTCAGAAGCTCAACCGGTAAGGAGCGTTTTACCCCAAGAAGTGCAGCCCCCTACCGTGGGATGACTCTGCTGCTGTTGCTACTGCGCTACTGGGGTGGGCGTCCGTTGGCAACGAAGCTGTAAAACACGCCTCTCACTACGCGAGCTAGACCACCAGGGCACCGTCTTTTTTTCTCGTTTTTATGTTTTGGCGGTAACCGCGATGGAGGTCGAGTTAGATCATTTTGTGCGCAGTAGATAACCCTAACTCCGCGCAGGGGGGATGATATCACGTAGTGTGTGTACGGTAAGGCACCTAGGCGAAAGTTACATAGTATCCCAATTGCTATCTCTGGAAGTGGCCACACCAGAAAAATAATATATGCATTCAAAGCTGTCATCCAGATGCAATAAAGTACGCACAAGATGCGGAAGTCCGCCTTACGAGGGGTTCTTCGTAGGATACAGCTCACCCTTCATGCGACTCGCCGAACACCTCACGGCGCGCTTCGCGCTTGGTGAACGCGATGTCTGCCTTGTCGGTGAAAACCCGACGTGCCCCGTCCCGGCTTTGTAGGGATGCGAGGGTCTATGGTCTTATGACTACGATTATGCAAGAGATGAGTACACCCCCCCTCCCTCATGGCCACGGCCATGCAAGAAATGAGTACACCCCCCTCGCCCCCCCCCTAGACTTTGATATGGGTTAACCTTGCCATAGTCCTAAACGAGTCGGGAAGCATCAGCACGGCCGATGTTTTGCCGGGGCAGAACATTTCCACTACGATCGTCGCGGCTTTTGCCGGCATCAACCTCTTCATCTCCTACGCGCACTATCCACCCCTTCTCGCTCCCTCTGTCTCAAGTGCGCTATCTCCCCCCCCCGTGTTTCAAACGATCTACCCCCCCCCCCCACCCCCCCCCAAACCCTGATACAGGTTAACCTCGCCATAGTCCTGGACGGGTCGGGAAGCATCAGCACCGCCGATTTCTTGACGGAGCAGAACTTTTCCTCGGCCATCGTCGCAGAGTTTGCCGCGGACAACTTGTTCGCCAACGGGGGAAACGCCTCCTACGTGCAGTTCGCGAGCGACCTGGTCTCGTCCGGCACTTTCTCTTCCGAAGAAGCTTTCAACGCTTTCGCGGCGGCGGATGTGCAGGCTCGCGGCGGGACTAACACCGCGGCCGGGATTGTCGAAGCTACCGCTTTGTTGACCGTCACCAATACGAGCGCTGCGTTTATGATCGTGATCACGGACGGGGAGAGCAACGTGGGCGACTTTCCCGAGGACTCGGCGGACATAGCCCGGGCGAACGGCATCACCGTGCTCGCCGTTGGCGTAGGTGAGTTCCTTTTCTTTTAGATTGCGACGTCTCAAAACATGTGTGTACCCAAGTCTCGTGGGATTTGAAATATTTAAGGGAGGAGAGTCCGACTATGTTAGTTTCACCCCTATTATTTCATAGCACATGCATCTTGGTCGTGTTACGCCAATGTTTGTTCCTTTAGCGAATGTAAGGATGCGTTTTGGTCGTGTTACGCCGATGGTTGTTCCTTTCGTGAAGGTAAGGATGCGTCTTGGTCGTGTTATGCCAATTTTGTTCCTTTCGTGAATGCAAGGTGCCCTCTTTAAGTCTAAACTATTTCGGAGGACCAGACAGAGTAATCAGAACCCACGAAACACACAAACACCTAAATAGTACTCTGCTTTTACTGACCATATTTGGTTATGATTAATAGGTCATGTTCCCCTGTAATAATAACTACCAGATAGGGTTTTGTATGACCTTCGATGATGGATTCGCGAGGTATTGGTAGCACGGGGGGGGGTATCACATGTAACGCGATGACCGCGATACGAGTAAGCGAGTATTGGTAGCAGGGGGGGGTATCGCATGTGACGCGATAGCCGCGATACGAGTAAGCGAGCACGCTTTGCCCTCATAAGTAGACCCAGCCAGCTATACTGATGTTCTCGTAGTCTCGAAGGATTAGGTTGCAGCAACCCCAGAAACGATGTTGTTTCGGCAGTCCCAAACAATGTTGTCACGGCAATTCCAGACGCCATCTCTCCGGCAGAGTACAGTATGGACACATTCTACGACAGAGGTTCACCATTAGTACTTGCCTTCTAAGGGTCCTCACTTGAGGAGCTCTGCACCTCACCGAAAAACAGATTTTGAGCAAACTGTAAGTGCAACCCGATGAACGAACCAGTGGCCCATCTATACAAAAAAAACAGATTGCAAAAATTGAAGGACATCCCGACAATTTTGGGCTAAGGAGCCTCGTCATTCAGAAAATAAAAAACGCCAAAAATGCTACCGCTATCGCAGAACGCGTCTATGGTTGTACTGCGGACCAAAACCAGAAGGCGTTAAGGTTGTCCGGTGATAAAATTACGCGGCGATAGCAAATACGGCGTTCCGAAAATCTCACGGCAAACGACCACGGACGACGATGTCACGCCCGTTCAGTTGTTAGGGGATTGTGACAACGATGCTGATTGCAATCCCAGGGAATGATTTCGCTCCGGCAACCCCAGTCAGCGACATTCCTTATCACGGGGATTTAGGCGCCCTTGCACCCATGCCAGTATAGCCACCCTATTTAAGAAGTTCACGGTTGTGTCGTGGCGAATGGAGCCCGCACGTCGCTCAATATTTTGTTACTACCGGCACCTTTCATCCATCCGTGTAACCCGATGCAAAACATCACCCATAAGAAAGAGTCACAAACAATCCTCACTGCAAACAAAATACCAGGTGCTTCTTATTATTCACGCATGTCGCCTGCTGGACACATCCACACACACATTGAGT
Source organism: Alaria marginata (assembly GCA_037833945.1). Taxonomy (NCBI): domain Eukaryota; class Phaeophyceae; order Laminariales; family Alariaceae; genus Alaria; species Alaria marginata. The sequence goes on from JBBMKB010092341.1 coordinate 3,383, forward strand.
TGCAAACAACTATTTGGAAAGTGCATTGAAATCACGTCCACGTTCTCTCAAGGGAGAGTTTCATCCACCCACGTCACCCGATCAAACCATACACATCCATGAGTCATCCCACGGTAGGGCTGCAGCAGTAAGTTTCTGAACTCCTGACACGAGAAGCTCAATATCTCACCCGAAACATGACTTTCAAGATTCTCGTTCGCGCAACCCGATCAATATTTCTATCCACTACAGTAGTCCTAAAACAAATGCACTCGAAAAATGATCATTCCAACCGGTAGTTCCTCACTTCAGGAGCCCAACCGGCCAGGAACGTTTGACTCCAAAAAGTGCAACCCCTACCGTAATATGACTCCCATATCCTCGGGGTTTCGGCCAAACGCGAACTTAACCGGTCTAAAAAAACCCCAGGGGAGACCGAAACAAACACCTAACGGCATAGGAAACAGCCTAGGCGGCGCAATTTGACAGCGACTTTTGCTAACAACCACCTGGTATATGGCAATTGCCTCGAAATCGCCTCTTCTTTCCGCTTGGGCAGGCGCCGCCGTGGACGATGCGGAGCTGCTCGGTATCGGCGGCAATGAGTCGAACGTCTTCAGCGTCGCCGACTTTGACGCGCTCGACGGTAAGGGGCGTTTCTAACGCAACATTGCCAAATGCGGCAACACAAAAAAATCGCCAATTAACCAGGATGAGTGCCTGGGACACGAAACGCCATGGCGTGTTGAAGGTTAAGCAGGCCCGACCCGTAGACTACCTTTTTCTGCTACGGTGGCAGCAGTAGCCGGTCGGCGGAAATGGTAATGTTCATACGGACATGTGCTACGCTACGATAATAGTGGTAGCATTTTCTTGTTTTTCCTGAGTGATGGGGCGGCTTAACCCAAACTCTTTTGGAAATTAACTCTTGTCTTGCAATGTATCTATCATTAAGATGCTTGCCCTCCGACAATGTTCAGCATGATCTTCAACGTTGATCACTCCAATCATTCCCGAAACTAGAAAACCACGGATGAATCAGGATGGATACAAAAGTAAACCTACAGTATGCACAAAGTCTATTAATAGCTCCCTTATATTATTGGTTTGAATACCCATGTATAGACCATGGGACGGTTGGGACGGTTCATCGGGGGTCGACATGTTTTTAGTCATTCTTGACTCTTTTTTGACTTGATACTACTGTAGTACAGTACAGGACACCTAATAAGAAACAGAGATACTGACCCAGGCTGAGTTTCTTATGTGGGAGAAGGTCCGTTCCACACTAACTTCAGCATAAAGGCTCCCGAATTTCTTATGTTCCTGTAAATCTCAGCCTGCGTTTCTTATCAGCCTGTTTCTTATCAGGTGTCCTGTACTGTACTACAGTAGTATAGAGGTGAGGAGCCTCAGGAGGCAAATTGCCTTAGAAGGCAAATACTAATGGTGTTACACTATTATACTGATTAAAGTATACCGTAGGGTGTTACACTGTTATACTGGTTAAAGTATACCGTAGGGTGTTACACTGTTATACTGGTTAAAGTATACCGTAGGGTGTTACACTATTATACTGATTAAAGTACACCGTAGGGTGTTACGCTATTATACTGATTAAAGTATACCGTAGGGTGTTACACTATTATACTGATTAAAGTATACCGTAGGGTGTACACTATTATACTGATTAAAGTATACCGTAGGGTGTTACACTATTATTCTGATTAAAGTATACCGTAGCATGCGTGTTCGATGACGACGAGGCCAACGTAGGGATGTACATCAACTCATAATCACGTGTTGATTACGGTGATTATTTGATTATATTATAAAATCATAATCACATCATCTTTCTGTTGATTGTTGATAATTTTAGCTATACGGTTTTTAGTATGCCATTTCTTAATGTCATACAAAAAAGTGTATGGGTTTTAGAGTGCGCAGCCAAAATCCATACATACAATCTATCTGTGCTTCAGAGTTCATTCAAGAGTGTATGGGCCTTAATACACCCATCATCGTTGGTTGCCTCATCTGTCGCTCTTCCAGCCGCTTTGTCAGACGTCATCGCGTCAAGCGGAGGCCTTTCCATCCCCTGCCCCTCCACGGGAGTCAACCTGACGATCGAGTTCAACGAGTCGGTCTCCATCGTGGCTGCCGACCCCGGAACAATCGACGGAACCTCGGTGGTCATCAACGCGGACGACCTAGAGGACAACCCGACCACGTTCGAGATTATGCTGCAGGTGGGCGACTTGGTCGTCGGAGATTTCCTCATCCTATCGGCGAACTACACCGACGACCAGGGCAACGACCCGGACTTGTTCGCGCTGACCAGCCTAACGATCGGCGACGCTTTCGATGATATCACTCCTTCGCCGACGATAGGAATGGTTTCCCCGTCGCCGACTGCAGCGCCCACCCCGTCGCCCACTGCAATGATGACTCCATCGCCGTCTCCACCGTCCACCGACACGCCCACCTTCGCGCCTACGTTCGACCCCACACCTTTCCCCCCCCCCGATCGGTTCAGTGGGTCCCTCGGCAGCTCCGACGTCCTCATTTGTCTAGTCTACTCGCTGAGCGCTGGTCCAGACCGAGTCCTCGTGCTACGGGAGAAGGGGCAGCCGTTTGTTTGGGGCCAAAACAGATCTGTGTATGACTCCAGACTGAGTCCTCGTGCTACGGGAGGAGGGGTAGCCCTTTTTTTGTTTGGGGCCAAAACAGGTCTGTGTATGACGAGCCTCCTCCATTGAAAAAACAACACTGCCCAATGTCGCTGGAATATCCTTTGCGATGTACGCGAGAGAGAGAGAGAGAGATCTTATTCGTCTTGTCGGATTTCTCACCTCATCGGGCTCGAAAATTTGGTTTATTTTTCTTCGAAAAAGTCTGTGTTTGCGGGCAGGTAAAATAGCTCGGGAAGTGAGGAGCCTCCTCGAGAATTCAGGATTTTTGTTTATTTTTCTCGAAAAAGTCTGTGTTTGCGGGGAGGTAAATAACTCGTGAAGTGAGGAGTCTCCGAGAGGTCACTCTTTCTTTTTCACTCCTGCCGTGGCGTGCGTGAGGCCGCTGTTATCGTCGACTCCCGAGTGACCACCGACAGCGTGTTGTTTATCGAACAATGCCCTGAACTAGCCCGAGTCGCTGTCGTCATCGAGTTCTACGATGCGGCGATGATAAGGGCTGTATAATTGTGTAATCAGCGGAGGGAGTATGCCATGATAGGGATAGCTCGATTTCGTCAAAATGTTTCCGGCTGACAGGGCTCCCCGATGAAGGAAGGAACTACCTTACATCGTTCGAACCCCATTAGTAGTGCGTCACAAATACGATTTGCTAGATGTCTAGGTCAAGGGATTGCCCATCGGGTTTGGGCGTGTTTTTTTTTTCTCAGTCCCAGGTTTAGGGGGTGGGTATGAGTCATCCTACGGTAGGGGTATGGTATCACTTTTTGGGGTGAAAGGTTATTCCTGACCGGTTGAGCTCCTCAAGTGAGGAACTACCGGTTGGTATCAAAATTTACCGAGTAAATTTGTTTTTGGACTATTAATAGCTCATAGAAATATTGGTCGGGTTGCGCGAAACATTATCAATACCTTCAAAATCGTGTTTCGGGTGAGATATTTTTCTCCTCATGTCAGGAGCTCAGGAACTTCTGCTTGCAAACCCTACCGTGGGATGACTCGTATGGAGTCTCTCAAGCGAGGAAGGAGCGTCGGACAAAACCAGGTGCAGCCCTACCGTAGGATGCGCCGGTGCTCTAAGCTAGCAAGCCGACGGACGCCTTCCAAGGACCAACACAGATCTAACCGGTGGGGAAAATGCAAAGCAAGACAGGCGTGCTAGGGTAGGGGGGTCGTTGTTGGGCCTATCGTGTCGTCGGCGGCTTGGGGCCACCCGCGCAGAATGTAGGTTACCCTGGTGTTCCGAAAAATTCAAGCCTTTGTGATTTGTGTTTTACATGTCCGCGGCTCAGGGTCACTCGCGCGAGGGTCTACTCTATTTCTTTGAAAGTTTTCAAGGCCTTTGGGGTTGTTAATCATGCCAGCGACTCAGGGTCGCTTGCGCAAGTGCCTACCCTATTTCTTTGGACGTTTCAAGGCCTTTGTGATTGTTAATCACATCAGCGACTGTCTACTCTAGTTATTTGGAAAACAACATTTTGTTCGTTTTGTTTCGGTCAGTTCGTTCGCGATTGCAACCGCGATATACTTGTTCGTTTCGCTGCGCAAGCAAACGTTTAGGAGCGAAGTACAGGGTTTCTCAGGCTGCTAGTGGCCCACTAGATCAACAGTGAAAACGAGGGTACTCCTCTCCTCTCCTAGCTTGTGTTGCTCACTGAAGACATTTATTGTTTTTCTTGGGCACCATGTTATTCAATGAAGGCACCGATCGGGTTTCTTGGACCGAACGTGGGCAAACAACGGTGTGGGTTAGGAAATTATCGTAATCACTGGCGGAGGAGGGCCGAGGGGGGGAGGGGGGGCGCCCTCACGCCAGAGGCGTTCATATACATGTTATACTTTAGCATGATTGGCAGCGCTACATGGCGCATCGACAGGGATACTTCGGAACATGAGGAAGCACCCTCATAAAAAGCTGCACACCAACACTGATACTGATACTGATACAATAGCACACGGCTGTGTCACCCCAGGTAACCTACGAGTACGTTGTCATATATAGGCATTGGATCGATGCTACATTCCTTGTTTTGCTACTACTGTTGCTGAGTACAATAGAGCAGGCATATCCATTGTTCTGTATTTTCCAGGAACAATACGACTGCGACTTCATCCAGCGCCCGGGAAGAGGTATTGCAGCATTATGTACGAGTGCCAACATGCTGGATACACGGTTCGCACAGTTCCTTGCGTTGTAGGTCGGACACGTCGCCCTACCCCGGCGCCCCGGGCTGCTTCGTCCGGCCGATGCTACGATTTTCACTTTTTTTCGAGGCTCATAACCTTTAAAGTCCCAACGGACCTCCCGGCATCTGATACACGAGCTGGAGTTGGGACCTTTTAGTTTGCTTTGCCTTCGTGGTAGAGAATTTTATGATAGTTTTTCACAAGTATTTTAGCGGTATGGATAACGACCCTACACGGTAGGGTACAGGTAATGGCACCCGGCATACAATTGGTCCAAGTCTGCCGTAATTTAGGAGAGGTGGAACCTGGCCTCCCTTGTACGGGTTGGGTGGGCAGCGGTCACTGTGATACATAGGTCTGGCCGGGGATCAGTTACCGGGATGGCCGACACATCTTTTGGATTTTGCCAATGATTGTATTGATGTGGCGGGCAAGTCGAACGACAGCATATGTGGTGGGTACGTGATTCCGCTTGCGGAAGAAATAAACGGATGGATTAACGACAACAAGGGCAAAAAAAAATGGCCATCGAGGGCCCGCCGCGTGTTGAGCGCCATGCACACTTTCAGTTCACTGTCGTGCAATCTACACTTACTTGTTGTGCATACTCATACGCTGCTTGTACCTTATTGGCCTACGCACGTGCCCATCGTTTGTGCACCTCCGCGTGCGTTTGTCTCGACAACGTCAAAGCCAGCCATCCAAGCTCCGTGCTGCCCCCAGACAAGGCGCGGACGCATTGTACGGTGGTAGAGGTTAGGCTAACTTATGTAGGCCTCGCCACTGTGCGAGCTCTATAACTCACCAAACCCAAACGTTGAGAAAAAAATGAAAGTGCAACCGGATTGAAAATCGTCCGATGGGCTAGGTATACAACGGACTCATTCTACGATAGAGGTTCACCATTTGTTTTCTGAAGCTCCTCGCTTGAGGAGCTCTATGCCCTCACCGAAAAACTGATTTGGAGCAAACTGAAAATTCAATCCGATGAATACACCCGTGGTCCATCTATACAAAAAACAACATATTGCAAAAATAGAATGAAATTCCGACGATTTTGGGTTCAAGAGCCCCGTCGTCGAGAAAAACAAAAACACCAAAAATGCTATTTATACCTCTATCGTAGAGTGCGTTTAAGGACACATTCTACTATACTGTTATTAACACCGTTTTTTTCTGGAGCTAGCTCTAAACCCTCACCGAAACAATGATTTTGAGCAAACTAAAAGCGCATTCCGATGGATAAACCCGTAGCTCGAACAAACCCGTAGCCCATCTATCAAAACAAGCAAATTGCGGAAATATATTTGGCATTCCTATACTATTAGTAAGTGACTTTGGCTTGAGGAGCCCCGGCATCCAGAAAAAAAAAACGCCAAAAAATGCTACCTCTATCGTAGAACGTGCCAACATTTTAAAACGAGAAATGACGTTCCGACGATACTGGGTTAAGGAGTCACGCTAAAGTCATCCCACGGTAGGGGTGCACCCTTTTGTTTTTAAGCTCCTAGCACCAGGAGCTCAATATCTCAGCCGCAAACATAGCTTTTAATACGCTTGTTCGCCCCCGTTCGAACCTAACCAACATGTCTATGAGCTACAGAAGTCCTAAGACAATACTTCGAAGTATACTCGTGATAATTATTCCGCATCCATCTACTGTCTCTCCGAAGAGGAAACTTGAACCTACTTATATAGGTGTCTTTTCTCACCTATTTGCTGTGCGTACATGTGTAAAGTAACGTAGAATTGCCTATGGCCTCGCAATTTAATGGGTGCATGGGTCCCCTAGCTTCGGTGTCCACGCCCCTTCCTCTATCAACACCCTCATACCCCTTCGTAGTTCGTTCGGACGGTCTCCTGCTTAAAAAATATAGCTGCTCCGCCAGGGGGGTGAAGACGCTAGTTCTAGTCTCTGGTACAGAATTCTCGAAGTATACCATTTATATCAAATTAGCCCAGCGCGACGATGATGTACGACAGTCCGTAAATCAAACATGAAAATACTCCCATCGCACTTTATCCAGAAATCGTATAACAAAACACGCTCCACCACCGGCAAGGACCGTGGCGCTGGGCGCGAAGTAAACCAAGACTGGATCTCGGTTGAATGCGGCGGTTCAATGCTGTGAGATGGTCTCACGAGTTGCCGTATAAACTGCGTAATAGGTGTACCTCGAAAAGAAGGTACACGAAACAATCAGACAATACCGGTTGGAATATTACGTCCAAATGCAGAATCGGATATAACCTGTGCAATTCGTGACAAAAACGGAACACCGAACATACGTCCTAGTGGGTTACCCAAATGGATATCAAGGTCGAGGTCCATAACCAATATTTCGGACCCAATAAAACAAACAACTTGTATAAAAATACAAAATAGGCGCAGGAACGACAACTTCAGCCATATACAGACGTCCTGTCAAAGTCTTCAACACCAAAATATGATGTAACCGTTTTTGTGCCAAAGCAGGCAGGTTATAACCCTTTAAGTCAGTTGTCCTAAAAGGGTATCCTGGAGGAAGTGGGTCAGTGGGGATCGTTGACCCGAGGGGATCGTTGGTCAGGCGACGGGTGTGGGGATCGTTGATGCTACCGTTCGTGTGTCAGGGGCGTGGGCTGGGGCCTGGGGATCTACCGTCTGTTGTTGGAATTCAGCACCTTTGGTTTGGGTATCTTTTGAAAATATTTCTGTAACTGTCATTTTGTATTAGCCAATCACTGGGTACGGTATGGGATGAAAAGATATGCCGGTGTGCAGTACGAGTAGAAAGGTCGGTCTAGCATATGGGGTATCCTGGAGGAAGTGGGTCAGTGGGGATCGTTGACCCGAGGGGATCGTTGGTCAGGCGACGGGTGTGGGGATCGTTGATGCTACCGTTCGTGTGTCAGGGGCGTGGGCTGG
>JBBMKB010092352.1:0-11146 GCA_037833945.1 Alaria marginata
AATTATAATAATAATAATAATAATAATAATAATAATAATAATAATAATAATAATAATAATAATAACAACGCCTTCCTCCCCCCTCCCTTCATTCGTCGTGAACTATTATTACCATCGCACATTGACCTGGATTTGCTCGGAGCCAGGCCGCTGGAGCTAGTTATGATCGACGTGGCTCTCCACATAGAAGAGGTGAGGCGAGATCCGTGCCCGGGGGTGGAAGCTGTAGTCTATTAATAGGCGGACAGGATGCCAGATATTTCGCCAACGAACTCTCTGCATGTATGTGTAGAATCTCGTTGGCTCAGTTTACATGTTTACATGTTTACATGTTTACATGTTTACACCGCATTTGGCTCAGGTTGCACCGCATTTTGTTCAGGTCGCACTGAATTTGGCTCGAGTTGAACCGCATTTGGCTCAGGTTGCCCCGCAAGTAGGGGGGTGTATGTACATCAACTAATAATCACGTGTTGAGGTATTATTAATTTTGGTGATTAATTTTAATTATCGATGTGCTATTTGTTGTCGATTAGTTAATAATCAACTACCTAGTAATGATGATTATTTAATAGTTGATTAATCATCCTGATCATGATTGGTTGATTGATTTTCGACAAGAAATACCTGATAGGCGTTTTTTGTTGTAACTCTAGAAAAGGGTGCCTACGACGAAACACACACGCGACGAGACGCACACACGTGTACGAGGGCACCGCCCACTCGGAGGAACAACAGTAGTAGCACGGACCCCAGACGGTACTACACACCGAGGTGGTACACGGTGTACCCAACAAACACCGCTTGATGATGTGTACACCATACCGAAAACTCTAACTCCGCCCAAAAGGAACGAAATCGTGAACGAATGAGCGCTCTTCAAGAAGTCGGAAGAGGTTGCAGAGGGTGCAGTCGATTTCGCAGGCGGACCCCTTGGGTGGTGGCAGAATACCTCGCGCATCTAGCGCCCCATATTTTCATGCTAGCCCGCAAGTATCTTGCGGTTCGAGCGTCATCTGCCGCACTCGAACGTGTTTTTTTCCGTAGGCGGACTTGCTATTACCAAGAAGCGCAATCGTCTGGACGGGGAGAGGGTGGGGGGATACAATGTGGTAAATGTGCACCATAATAACCACTTACCCATAGTCAGCGCTGACCCTGGGTCGGCCGGGGTTATGGGGCACAGTCAACATAATATATCCCCCCAACCCTCTCCCCGCCCAGATGATTGTGCTTCTTGGTAACAACAATTCCGCCTACAAAAGCCAAACCCGGGGTCCGTGTGGCTATTAAGTACCGGACCCTAGATTTAACCGAAGGGTTGGAATCCCCTCAATCAGCGCTGCCGTTCTACTCAGACGGACCGATGTGCACGAACGGGATTGTGGTCCTTTTCATGCCTTTTCGCTACGCGGACGGACCGGCTTGTTATGCAGTACTAAGGTATGCCGTGAATTTCAGATTTGCATGTTTTCTTAAAAATGGCAAGAAGGACTCTTCTTGGCGTGATTAGAAGCCGAGACTGTGCTTTCGTTAAACGTGCACCACTGACCCACAGTCAGCGCTGACTATTTATGGGTCAGTGGTTATGATGCACTTTTTTCATATTATTTTCCTTCGTGACAGCATAAGGCACTAACTTTGGCAGAAGGTTGTACTGTTGGATGGCGAATGATGGACTGCTAACCATTACTCAGTAGATTATAGGTTGCCGTCTTACTCTGGCTTGCAGCGCGGCAAAAGATAGCGGCAATCTAGCCTGCACACTGTAGGAGATAGTATGGCGCCTTTCGTAGCACAGCAAGCACGCGAATGGTGGCAACATACCAAAGGAGGGGTAGGTGTTAATATGCAGGGCCTTGTAGGGGCTTTAGTGCTTCCGATGTTTTGCATGTAGTGAAGCACAGCAGTAGTTGCATTGCGTACGGTAGCTTACACTTGAGGGAGCATGTGGACTAACGGGATCCGTGCATGAGCAAAGTAAGGTGCCATTCGAGAAGCTGCCGCCGAGACCTGCGAAAAACCACTGGAAATATTGAATATAATCAACCGATAATCATTCTTATAATATTATAATCACATCATCGCCGAGTTGATTGTGCTGATTATAATCAACTAGTCATTATTAAATCAACCCGATTTGGCCAAATCCATCAACAATCAAATCAACTCCGAAAAAGAGTTGATGTACATCTCTACGCGCAAGTGGCTCAGGTTGAATTGCATTTATTTGTGTGGCGTATCTCAAATATTTACGTATCTACCGTCCGCTAAGCTCTGTGGAAATGACTTCGCCCAACGACCATGACGAGTAGTCGGGCATAAGCAGGGGTTGTGTATTATGTAACAAGTTCCGGTTCACTTCCACTTGTGTGCGTCGGTGTGGGGCTTCCGCACAATACTGTATTGGCAAGCAAACGACCCTGGAAGTTAGACACTCTCAATTGTATTTGCCATCCGACAAATGTGCAGCGTGAGCTTCAATAGACACCGATCACTCACAGATATTCTGGAAATAAAAAGGAAGGGGAACGCAATGAAGCTGCCAGGGTATGTACCACAAGTCAAACTCCCTTCTGTACCTACTTCCGGGTTAGCAGGCACAACCCAGCATTTTTGCTGTGGTGCGGCCACGTGTCTTTTACTTCCTCACAGCGTCGTAACCTAAGACACCTTCCGCAACCCCCCGCTCAACTACCTCCGACCCCTCACATAACATGCTACCAAAAATGTGAAGCACGCAATACTACCGGCGATGAGCTACCCCACTGTCAACTGCAAACGATGATTTCGAGGACTACCCACTCCCCACTCCTCCGCCGACTGCTTCCGTTCTTCCCACCCTCTCACCCCCTTCCCGCCCCGACGAAACGGAACAAACCCAGCTTGGAGTGTGCACCGCGGACAGCAGGATGGGATTGGGAGCTGGCGAGTACGTCGACCGCTTCTTCGAAGATCCGAAAAAGCACTGCGTGGGATACGGGAAGCTGGAGCTTTAGATTTACCCCAGCCTTTTTGGTACTGCCAGAATTCTTCTACTCTTATTTCATGTAGCTATACACAAACACGTGGGTGCGGTTCTAAAGGAGTTGACGCGCTTTCCGGTAGAGTAGTAGTCCCTCTATAGTGCCGGTACGTGCCAGCTGGAATTGCCGGCACTATAGCGGCAACCGGCACCACTTTGCTTACTGCCACTTCTGGCTGCTCCCATCTGTGCCAATCGATTTCACAGGCACTAAAGAGGCAACTGTCATTACTTAATCGGCACTATAGAGAGATCGCTACTGTGGTAGTGATATTGTTTCGCCGCGGTGGCTCAGCAAACGGTGCTCAACCCCCACAGCTTATTCGGCGACCCTATAAGAAGCACTGCGTGGGATACGGCAAGCTGAAGGTTTAGACTTTCAAACTGCTGTGCATGGAGTGATAGAGATCGCGCACTGTTTCCGAAGAGGTTAACTTTTGGCAATATGGTCAGCTCGTTGCAAGCTCGCACCGACACGAGATCTACCGACCTTTTCCGGTGGTAGTGCTATGTGCACCGCAGGGGCTCAACAAAAGGCGCTCTGCTGCCAGAGATTGGACCAAGGCTACGGAGGGGAGGAAAGTTTTAGGGTATGTACTTTGACGGATTTTCACCGGTGGAGTTACATTTCGCGGGTCGGGTCGGGTCGGATCGGATCGGATCGGATCGGTGATATTTGAAAGACTCCTGACCTGGACTGACCCGGCCAGCGAGATCTCGCCTAGCTCCTGACTCGACCGGACCCGAACCGAGGGATATTGACAACTTCCTTGGACCGATCTGGACATCTGACAGAGGGTTTCCACGGGTTAAAACATCTGACCGAAAGACTAATGACACGCAGAAATTTTGACCACTTGACCAAAATCAAACACGTCGCGTTTGGGAAGTCGGTTCTAGTCGATTTAAGGATATTTCTGAGTCGGGAGGGTTGTTTGTTTCTTGTTTGGTCGAACTATGGGTGTGGTTTTTCTTTACCAGTTCGAACAGCCCAACGACATCCGCGTTGCCTGTTGCTTGCCGATCACACAAGAGACTGACAGCTGACGTATTTGAAATATACAACGAAAAGGAGAGTCTAGCTCGCTCAAAGCTGCCGACAGCAGTCTACCACGAACAGTCGTCTCTCAGCAGTACCCCTACATCTTCGCATCGCCTTGTGAACTTCGGTACGTCGTGCCAGCGTTTGAAACGTTACCAAGTCTGGGTCGATCCTTCACTCCGTGCGCATTCCGAACTCGCTCGAGGTAAGGCGACTCGCCAGCATCAATGTTTCCTCCTGTTGGCGTGGTGCTGGTACTAAACGTCTCACAAGGAAAGGCAATACAAACAGCAGTCAACAGGCCCGCCTCACAAGGGAAACAGTGGCTTCGTGATTACGTCGCTAAGCCTGCGTGGGCGTCGCGCTATGCACTTCAGCGCGTCGGGTGGTCGTTCCGCGCTCGTTTTCGAGTCGGCGTTGATCGTTCACTGCGCTATTTCGCCGTCGCAGGGAAGGAAAACTCGCTTCGCCAAGCTTTTCGATTTTTGGAGTAGTCGCGAAAGCACAGCAGCAACGCAGCCGTCAGACGACTTCCACTAAAGGCCTGCCCCTGAAGAGAAGCTGCTGCTTCATGTTCACTGGTATTATACGCTGCCACGTACTGTAGGCATGGGTGGATGCCGCTTGGGACTCGGAGTGGCCCTGCTGCTCTCGTGTGGCAGGAGCGGTTGTCGTGTTGTTACAGTGTCTTGTCTCTGTTATTTTTTACCTGATCAAACCAAGCAAATAACACATGAATCTGCGTAGTAAATGCCCCAGCAGCCCAGCAGATGCGTGTATGTTTCACAGGTTTGCTGAACAGATTGACGATTCCTACAGACGACAAGAACCTGACAAAAACAACGGGCCCTAGGTTTTGGTCGGCATTTCTTGGTCGATAGTGTGTTCAAGTTTACATGGAAGCCACGATCCTTTCGTTTCAGTCCAAAGCGGTATATACAAACCTTGTTTATTTACTGCTTGATGTGAAGCTCTCTACGATACAATGCACCCCCTCAAGCTGCCGCTTCCCCCCGTCGCATCATAACCACCCGCATCTCTCAGTCCAGCTATGGGTGCCATGAGAGCAACTTTTACACCTGCTTGCGTCTGCCGTATAAGACCAAGCAGCCCCCACGGTAGCAGTCTTGCCCAGATCCGGAGGCGACGGAACCACCCTGTGCACGGACGAGCCTAACTCAAGAGTGCACAACTTTTTGCCCATTTTCCATTCGAACCAAAGCATGGTCCATTATGGTCCACCATCGAGCGAGATAAAGATCGAGCAAGATAAGGATACGGGCGTCGTGGGAGAAGTTAGCGGTAACGAATTCGGCGGTTGAGGATATCACCGCTGCTGCTGCTGGGGTTCATCTCTTCTTGCCATTACCGCGACTGGTTGTCCCTCTTCCGGTGCTACTACCACTCGAAGGTGCTTTGTCAGTAGGCTGATAGCGGCTGCCTCCATCCGACGTATATTCATGCTGCTGCTGTTGTTGTCGCTGCTGCTGTGCTGTTGATGTTGATGGTGATGTGGTGCCGTTGCTGTTGTCGCTGCTGTTGCTGCTGCTGCTGCTGCTGCGACCGCCCCGTGCGCTTATGCGAAAGCGTCTTAACCCGAAAAGGCCTTGACTGAGTGGGTATGTGATACGCCGTAGCGTACACTGTCTCCGGCTCATCCACAGCTTAAAAGCACACCACCACCACAAACCGTTTATCGGGACTGCAAGCCACCGCGCTCACGCGGCCGACCCTTAGACCAGTGCTCAGGAACGTAAGCCTCCCCTAATTACTAGAAGAGTGTGGGAGTAATGAGGATTTTTCAGGTCGAGTGAAATCTCCATCATATGACTGCATTGGGATATGTAGGCGGGCCGCCGACACTCACACGTACCCCACACGTAACGACATATCATATGATACATGCATGACAGATACAGTATATGACACCTAATAAGAAACAAGGTAAGATAAAAGCCAAGCTGAGATTGACAGGAAAATATAAATTCGGGTGCCAGTGTACGGAAGTTGTTGTAGAATGCGCCCTTTTTTCTCAAATAAGAAATCCAGCCTGAGCCAGCATGCCTGTTTCTTGTTAATATTATTAGGTACCAGGTATCCTATACTGTGCACACAAACGTGCCCCGTTTATACGCAGCAGAAGCAGCACCCAACCGCAGTTCCTGTGTACTTTGAACCAGTCATAGGTCAGGGTATCATACGAGTAGACCAAACCTACTCCACACACCACATACCACACATGTATGCGAGTGTTCGGTGAGCTCGAGGGCGTGCAAGGGCTACGAGTACTTGTACTTCGGGGGATGGGAGTGGTTTTGCTACCTGACGAAAGCGACCCGCATCGAATCTATATTAATGTGGTTGGCACAAAAACCCAACACCGACTTGTCGAGGGCCCCTTTTTCGTACACGAGTCAAATATTCATATCTTAAAATTGTCCGCTCCTCGTAAACACAAATATCGCGTGATATGATTTGGGAATGTGCCCGAGATCTTCAAAACTGCAGGCATAGTGCAGCCATAGAACCCCACAAGGTAATAATCCTGCGTGCTCCGGCCGCAACTTAGAACAGCAAGAGCATGCCTGCTAAGCTCTCCCGTAGTGGGGTGTCTACGGCGCTCGCGACGAGGAAGTGTCTCTAGGGGGTGTGGAGACTCAAACCTGTGCGGTTCTGACGATGCTCGAAAAACAAAGTTAGTCAAAACAATAATAAGAACGTCCGCCGCCGGCTCCATTGAGTATCCCTCCCATCGAGCTCCACGAGACCCCACCAAGTGCTGCGGACGGGGACGTGAATACTTCGGAGCAGCCTTGCAGATGTGAAGCTGTGGGATGCCCTGTGGGCGCCGCGGTGGGGAACGTGACTGTCCCATGGTCTCAAGAACTCGAGTCTGCTATATTTCAGCTTGCTTGCCCCCGCAAAGAGTGCGTTATTATGTGCTTTATCGAACTCCTTCCCGTCACTTAACTTTTATTTTTTTATCCCTCGGGCGAGATGAGAAGATGAGAGGTGAGATGCCCAAGACTGAAATCGAGCTCCCTCTACAAACTCCTGATGACTTGATATGAAACTGGCGAGATAGTATTATCCCTACTTTTGTCGTTCATCCGACCCCGGGCTCATTGCGATCGGTTCAGTGTGCGCCATGCCATCTGCATTGTTGGCCGGCTGCAGACATACAGACAGACAGACAGATAGAGTCATATCAACCATTTTAATATCGCAACCCTCTAGATATTTTGGTTTTCTCGATGGTTTACCCCTTGCTACTTCCTCCTCGTGTGTGCGCCTATATCCATGTACTGCTGTACGTGCGCGACCCAGTTAGGAAGAACATTGTTTGGATCCTCGGGAGCCAGGTCCGAAATCCCCATTACTACCCACCCCACCCTCAACATCGGTGACTGTTACCGCGAGCCTACCGCGTACGCGAATCTCTGGTCGCCGAGAAAATACATGTTTTCTCGGGCTCTGTCTGGGTAGGAGCCAAACGCTTGAACCACCTCGATAGGAGGGGGTCGTGGGTATGCTTCGACTGCCATAAGTGTTGCCTCATGCACCTGTGCCTTTTGTGACACCTGGTTTGCTCTTCTCCATGATAAGCACGCTGCTGTTCAACTTGGTCTCATACGTGAAGGGCGGAGATGATACGCTCCCGACAGCAGGACGACACGCTCCCAACAGCAGGTTGTATGGTACGCTCCCCACCGCTGTGGGTAAAGCACCGCAGCACACAGCAGCAGTGTGAAAAAGGTAATAGACGGTTCCTTCTGAACGAACACACGAAGTGCTTGTTCGCGACGCTAAGTCAGCTACAAAACAAGCCTAATATCGGCCCGTCTGTCTGTCTGTCTGTCTGTCTGTCTGTCTGTCTGTCTGTCTGTCTGTCTGTCTGTCTGTCTGTTGTGTCGCCGCTGTTTTTGTGTATTGTGTCTGCTGTTATCTGCGTATACAGTACGCGACAGCAGTGCAGAATCTCCTATTTTGGCTAAGGCTCGCGGCTTATTGTGATGTCAACGTTGAGCACGGGCTCTTAAAGGCTAATATACAGGATTGAGTGCGACGTCCTTCCTGAGCACAAATAGTGCTTAGCTGTAAATTCTAAAATGAGATTAAAACTCAGCCTAAAATTCTTAACTGCCAAATTATTAACACACGTCGCGTACTATATTCTCCATCCGATTTCAGACAGTCTTTTTTATTTTTATTTTGTAATCTTGTCGTGGAGTTTACACTGCTTTCGAGAGATGTTTTGGATCCACAATCATATGTTTCGAATACGTTTCGGATCTGGATCCACTCTCTGGATCCACCATCAGACTTTATTACATCCATCATCAGACTTTATTACATCCACCACGTGGTTTTGGATCCAGATGCTTGGGGACCCAGATGGTGTGTGGATTGTGGATCCACGTACTGTACATGCTTTTGGATCCACAGGCGTTTATAAACCCAGATATTGTTGTATCGTTGCTGTTCCTGGTATCCTTGGATGCACGCATCGTTGATGTGCGTTGCTGTATCTTTGTGACTGGAATCGGAGGATCGAAGTCCTAAAAACGCCACGGATGTATATTTTGGAACACCCAAGAAACGTAGAGTATCGTCAGGTGGCATGTATGTATTAATAGCATCTGCTGGCACTTCGCCCGCATGATATTATAGCACCATGAGAGGGAAACATGGGAGGATGGTACTGCTCGTGAGGAGCAGTCTCGTGTCAACGCTTATTATCGCTGCAGTTGGGGCTTCTCTTTCCAATGCTGCTGCTGACCAAGATCATCATCGTGGCGCCACTTCAGCTAGCTGCCGGGTGGCCGTTTGCTTCTCTGGGCATATCCGATCCTTTGTACATTCTGCAGTACACACATCTATTCGAAGAAATTTGATCGAGGCCATAGAAGCCGACGGTTGCGATGTGGATGTGTTCGCATACGCTACGGCAGCAGACACGGTGGGGACACGCAAGCAGGTGAGAGTCCAATAGGTGCACGTGTATTGGAGATGCCTCGTGCCATTACTCCAGATAGGTGTTGACTACCTGGTACTGGTTGGTATATACAGTGGGGGCCTCCCTATTGCGCTGGTTGAATACTGCATGTTAGCGGTGTACAGTAGTGCAAGTGAAATCGCTCGGCACGGCTGGAACCCGTTATACTACAATAATAGGGGTCTCCCTATAGGGCCGGTATAATGGTCCCTTTTGCCGGTACAGTGCCGGTGAAATCGCCCGGCACGACTGGAACCCGGTATACTATAGTGAGTGGGGGTCTCCCTATAGTGCCGGTATAGTAGTGCCTATTTTCGGTATAATACCGGTTAGATCGCTTGGAAAGACTAAAACCCGCTATACTACACTGTAAGACCTGTATCGGTACTACAGAGTATATCCAATAATAGTACCGGTGTCAGGTATACTGAAACAAGTGTAGAGTGCGCCCTCTCTCAGGTAAGAAACCGAGCCTGGGTCAGTGTTTGTTTTTCTTGTATCCGTAGGTAGGTGCACTGTCCCATACTCTACATACGGCAGTTTGTTGTAGATACAGTAGTGCGGCGTAGACAGCCACAGTCAGAAATGTTTCGGCTGGCTGCGTCCGGTGCGGACACACATCACGTGACTTACCGTACGGGCCTTCTAAAAAGGAACGCCTAGTTCGGCCCCAGCCTTTCTTATACGCAGTTTTGTTTTACGTTGTATGCCCAATCCAGCATTGTTTCTTACACGCAGTTAGTTTCAGATATAGTTCGCTCCGACTACTACTACTACTGCTGCTGCTTTACGGTACAGTATACACATGCTTCTTCTTCCGCCGATTATTATCTCTTTGGAGAATGTGAACACTGTTTCCTACGCCACATTTCTGGGCCAATCTCTGAACTGTCTTGAAGAAACAAGCCTCAAGTTGTGTTTTCCCTCAATTGGCAAACTCTACCGCGCAGGATTCGGGCAACCAGCAACGGTCACCATTCGGCTACCCAACACACACAGAACAAGCGCCCGTTTCACAAAAGAGGTTGGGCAAGTTTTTTCAAGTCTCGAAATAGCAAATCAAAAATCAGCATTGGTCTTCGCTCATCGTGAATCCGTATCGCGTTTACGACACTGACTGATACTCTTGTCCGTGGGCTGGGATTGCTGGAATGCTCCGTGTGATATATGTATCCTTATGAAACGCAGGCGAGAAGCTCGGAATTCACGTCCAACTCCACCCACATGGAGGCTGCGCTAAAGATGCTGGCGCCGACCAGGACGGTTTGGCACCAAGAGCAGGCGGGCATGATTCCCAACTCTTGTGCAGCTGGATCAAGGATACCTGCTACTGCTGATACAGGGACAACACAATCCGCCGGAAGCAACGGCAATATGAGGGATAACAGCGGAGGCGGCGGGTTTTGGACCGACTGGTGGAAGGTAAAACAGAAGATAGATGTATTGACCCATGATGGTGAAGCATCCACAAATCGGACAGATGACGATCTACTGTAGATCATATATATCCAATATATGTAGTGATCGCATGTTGTGCAGGACCTGTGTACTGTAGTACAGATCAAACCCAGTAAAACATGTGCTAGATTATGTTTGGCATCCGGAGCTCCCCCGGCAACATGATCTATAGGCTATGCAAATCATGTTGACCAGGGATCTGCCTGCCATAAAATACATAGATCATGAGTAGGGATCTGATATGATCTGATGTGGTCTGTCACTAACGTACCACCACCGAAGAAAAAAACATATAGAACATACAATATTCAGCCGCCGCCGCCGCAACGAGGGTGCACAAAAACAAATTGTCGACCGAGCACTTTTGTTTTCGGCCCAGACAGGGGAGGGGGGTGTAGGTGTAATCATATCATGCATGGCCGCAGTCCTTAGGGCCGTAGATCTACAATGTCGGGCCGGGACACAGCACTCCTACCAGGCAGACATAAGGTGCACCAAGTGCGAAGGGCCGTTTGATCGGGGGGGGGGGGGGGGGGTTGCACCCATACAAAGTATCATGCATAGCCCTTGGGACCATCGAACACCTCACCCCCAAAATGTCGGGACGGAGTATTCCGGGATTCAC
>JBBMKB010092363.1:0-11145 GCA_037833945.1 Alaria marginata
TTTATGGATGGTCTGATTTCGTTTATATAGGATTTAGTATGGTATGTACCCCCCTATACGCCGGAGGGGGCCTAAATAAAATTTTTGACACCCCCCCCCCCTATATTTCGTTTCCCAAAAATAAAATTTGGAGTGTGGTGTCGTAATTGTTCTTTCGCAGACCCCTGGCCTGCCCGATTTGTTTTACCCGCTTTTTGTTTTGTTGAACCGCCTGTTTCTTTTTGAACAGCCTTTGTTACAAATTCGATCGGCTCCAGACGTGATACGGCCATATTTTGAACAATCGACGAGACGTTGATTTCGAGCGCGAGGCCACCAGCAGAGGTAGCTGGGACCGAAACAAGCCGTCTGGGACTAGCCCCACCTCCCCCCGTGCAGTGTGTGCTGAATGGTGCGATTTCGCTGAAATGGTGGTTTTTGCGCCATGAAATTCGAAAAGGTTTCGTAAAGAAGCTGGATGTTTTCCTAGGGGAGACTTCATTATACTCGATCTCAAAGAGGCGGTTCGGGATCTCATCAAGCGCTGGTGCGATCGTGGTCGATGCTATCGGCGCCTCATGTGAGCACGTGCAAGCCCTGGTGCTCTAGGTTGGCAGTGCACTTTGGACTGTACCCTGGGATCAGGTTTGGTAGATGAGTGCACTGGGAACGTAGGGTATACCATGGTTGGTTCTCGTCCGTGTTTCTCTTGCACAACAGCTGCTCGTTGCTGAAATTCCGTCGATAGTAGTGTTGTAGCTGTTATATCACCTGGTACAGTCGGCCCGCTTTAATGCGGTAACAGCCGTGTGGGGCCCCAGATTAGTGCGGTGGAACTATCACGTCACGAACTTTTCATACGTAGTACGGGCACGTACTATACTGCGGGATCCCATTTTAGAGCGGGTATTGTCGTCTGGCAATGTACCGCACTAATGAGGGACAACGTCTATATAGAATGATCACATTTTGTACCTCGGTTATGTATTCTTCTGGTATCAAAGTAGCACAAATCAGCACATAGCAGACACAAACAGCAGCCAATGCGCACGACCATCAAGAAGGCGGTGGGTTCCTTATTATACCGCTGGTGTCGCTGCTGCACGGCTATGATACCGCTCAGCACAAACATGAGCCTTTTATCTCTAGTCACTCACTCCTACTCACAGCTCGAGCTGCGAAAACATTTGAGCAGTAAGTGGCACAATTCAATCGGCACAATACCAGTAAGATTGGGGCGGGACGGCACTTCACTGTACTTGCAATTAATTGTACTTCCGCTTCATTTGTAAGAGGTGCAACCTCAGAAGTGCAGTACAACTATACGGGCGATTTTTTTTACTTACTTTTTCGGCTTCAGTACGACTGCAACCGTAGTACTTTTGCAACAACAACAGCAAGCAGTGCAAGTTTGAACTTCTCCTACTCACAGCTAGCTGTAGTACGGGCACGCAGTATAGTGCGGGATCACATTTTAGTGCGCGGGTTTTTTCGTCTGTGTTGTGTTTTGCTTTCCACAGCGCCGAGTGGAAAAATAAGTTTGTACGACCGGTACACTGTAGTACTACTGCAAGAACAGCAAGCAGTGCGAGTTTCAATTTCTCCTACTCACAGCTGGCTGTAGTACGGGCACGGCATGCTTGTACTCGAAGAAAGTGTTCTACTTACTGCTACCTCCTCTCCGTTTGTCGGCCTCCCACGTTAAATGAAAAAAGCTCTTAGGAAAGCGTTCGCGCAGCAATCCGCGGACAGTCTATTTGAAATTAAGTTTAAACGATGAGCGACGGTGCTACGGTAGAGGTAGCACCTTCAGGCGGTGTCATTTCTTAATGACGGGGTTCCTTAACCAAACGTTGTCGGAGCATCATTCTTGTTTCGTAATAGGAGTATTTGTTAAACCTGGGCCATGGGTTTGGTTGTCGGGTTAGAGTTTTGGTAAATTGGAGTTTTGGTTAACTAAAAAAACAGTTATGAGTGAGGGGTAGAGCTTCTCAGGTGAAGGGAGCCAGAACACAATTGGTGCATGTGTTTTCCGTAGCGCGTGTCAGGGGACACGGTGCGGAGGCCCGTCCTGAGTGGGTTGCCGTCCCTTCTCAAGGCGCGTGCAGACGGTTGGAGGACGCCTTCTCCCACTATTGCACACTACGGCAACTGCATGGTACAATCACACGTATCCAGCCCGTTCGACAGGTGTGAACATATATGCTGATCTCTCTGCTATTCGCCCGGCTAGAAGCTAGTTCAGTGAAGGCGGTAGGGGTACAACGGTCTAGATGAACACCATCAGCTACATCTCAGCTTTGATGCGCACGATAGTTTGATGCTTTTCCGCTATGGTGCTTGAAGTCTGGGGCACATCCTGACGGGCCCTTTTGTTAGTCGGTCTGCCGCCGCTGTCGTCGCGGTTCTTCTTTGGCACGCGTATCGTTAAAGAGGCCCGCCCGCCGGAGACGTTTACCATACCATCTTCAGCGTGATTCTTGCACAGCAAGGCCGCCGTCCTTCCGTTGACGTTGAATGTTGGCCGGGTCGTGCAATCATCACGCGAGCAAATGGGAGCGACGACATTCACCATGCCATCCTCTGCATGTTGCTCGCAGAAGACAGGTCGCTCGCTCCTCTCGAAATTGAAGGCCGACAACACTGTGCACGAAGCATATGAACAATAATTGCCAGGAATTTTCACCATACCGTCCACAACATGTTGCTCGCACACGCTCGCTTTCCTCCTGCCATTCACACCAAACGTGGATGACCTCACGCAGCCACTACGCGAGCACCGATTCCATTTAGAGATGTGAACCATGCCGTTCTCAGCATGTTTTGTGCACATGGCTGGCGTCTTGCTTTCCTTGAAGTTGAACTTTGGTCGCGTCACGCAGTCGCCATATGAGCAACGCCCGTGTTTGACGTTCACCATGCCGTCCTCGGCATGTTGCCTGCAAAAGACCCGCGTCTTCATGCCCTCATTATTAAACGACGGACTTTTCTTGCAGCCATCATGTGAGCACCTGCTGCGGATCTCAACCGTACCGTCGGCGGCATGTTCCTTAAAGAACGCCGCCGTCTCATCGTCTTTGAAATTCAAGGTGGCTTTTTTGGTACAAGATTCCTTTGTGCACCTGCCGTAAGGAATCACATCAATCATGCCGTTTTCGGCATGTTGCTTGCAGAACGCCGGACTCTTTCTACCGTCAAAATTAAAGTGTGGGACTTTCGCGCAGTCGTCATGGGAGCAAGACTTGCTGCAAGGCCTGTTGGTATTGTTCGCGTTACCGTCCGCGGCATGCGACACACAGAACACTGCCATTTTGCCATCAATTTTGGGCGAAGGACGCTTCATGCAGCCGTCTTGTAAGCAATGCCTATAGCGGACGTTCACCATGCCGTCCGCTGCGTGCGCCTTGCAGAACTCCGGCCTCTTACCCACGAAATTGTAAATCTGCCGTTCTGCGCAGGCGTCATGTGAGCATCGCTTGTTTACGATGTCAACCATGCCGTCCTCAGCATGCAGACGGCAGAACGCCGGCCATCTACTGCCCGCGACATTGAACGACGGGATCTTCATGCAGCCATCACGTAGGCAAGGCTTGTGGCGGACGTTTACCATGCCGTCCTCCGCATGTTGCTTGCAGTATATCGACGGCTGTTTGCCCGCAAGATTAAACGACGGCCGCATCCTGCAGCCATCATGTAAGCAATGCTGTTTGCGGATGTAAACCATGCCATCCTCAGCATGAATCTTGCACACCGCTGGCGTGTTGCGGCCTTCGACGTTATATCCCGCCTTCTTCGTGCAGGTATCATGTGAGCAACGCTTCGCTCGGACGTTCACCATGCCGTCCTCGGCATGCTTGAAGCAGAATACCGGCGTCTTGTTGCCCTCGACATTAAAGGTCGAAGTTTTCGTGCAGCCATCATGGCTACAACGGTTGATGCCCATGTGAATCATACCGTCCGCGGCATGTTTCTTGCACAACGCCGCTGTCTTTTCACCTTTAAGATTGAAACGTGCAGTCTCCCCGCAGTCATCATGGGAGCAAGACCTGTTGGTGTTGTTCGCGAGGCCATTCGCGGCATGCAACACACATAATATTGTCTTTCTGCCATCGATATTGGACAAAGGACGCTTCATGCAGCCATGTCGTGAGCAATGCCTATGTCGGACATTCACCATGCCGTCTGCTGCGTGCGCCCCGCAGAACTCCGGCCTCTTACCCACGACGTTGTACAACGGCTGTTTGGTGCAGGTGTCGTGTGAGCAATGCTTGATCATCACGTTAACCATGCCGTCCTCAGCATGCCGCTGGCAGAACGCCGGCCTTTTAATGCCGACGACATTGAAAGACGAAAGCTTCATACAGCCATCATGTAAGCAAGACTTGGCTCTGACGTTTACCATGCCGTCCGAGGCATGTGGCTTGCAGAACGCCGCCCCCTTGCCCGCGATATTGTACGACGGTTGCTTAGTGCATCCATCATGTACGCAACGCTTGTCGCGGATGTTCACCATGCCATCCTGAGCATGTTGCGCACAGTATGCGGCTGGTTTGGTTCCCTCCAAATTAAAGCTTGGCACTTTAGCACAGGGGTCGTGTAAACAACGGCTGCTGACGACGTTCACCATTTCCATTTCCGCATGTTTACTGCAGCACTTCGCCGACGTGCTGCCCTCTTTGTTAAAGCTCGCAAGCACTTGGCAACTTTGGTGGTGGCAGCGCGGCATAGTCGTCCCGGGCCCTCAGTCAGCTGAAGATGATATGTCGAACAGGGCTGATATACTAAAGCGTGACCTGCGTACACCTCCTGTTCGTCGACCTGGATGAAAAAAACAAAATTTCGAGCGGCAAGCAGACGCACGTTGTCGTAACATTATATACTGAATACAAGGTTCCCCTTCGGGATGTGGGTAACGTGAAATCCCGTTGGTGTTGCAAGGCGAAAAGGGAGTCACAGGTAACACACGCGTATAACTCGTGTTGGCGGAAACGTGAGGCTTGATTTTCAAATTACAAACAAATGGGGTTGACACATCTCGGTCCTAGGGTCACTGTCGTCGAGGCTTGGGCGTGGTCCATGCAGTGCGTGGCAAGGCCTTGAAACTTTTTTGGCCACGGGCATAGATAAGACGAATCTTCGGTGGTTCTCCGTATTTCTGCATGAGTCATCCCCGGGATTTGTGTGTGAGAGGCCTTATTTTACGTACATACGTTATACTCTGTCTGTGTTTTGCCCTCTCATGATGACATCTCACACACATGTGAACAATAGACAACATGTAGAGATCACAACGTTATAACGCTCAACGCTGCCGCCCAGCAGCCCTAGCAAGTAAAGCCGTGCGTGTGTGCATATATGGGTCTGCGTCGTACTGCTGTGGTTAGTTGTTTTAGTTGGGGCTTGCGATGCGTAACCCACCACCTCTTTTTTGCCGCTGTGCGGTGTGCTGTGTGTCATTCGCCACTATGAAGGTAACTATAATTACCGTTTCGATCAATATTAGTATATCAACGTTCCTTGCTATATGTCTCCGAATTTTGTGTTTCATACCCCGGCAACACCCCAGGCATACATGCAGACCACAGATGATACATACATACATACAGAGAACAAGAACAAGGTTACAACCCCGGTCAGCAGCACCAGCGGCAGCAGGCAACACCATCTGCGGGTGGTGTATCCTCGCTGTACTGCGGTGGATTGCTTTTTTTGTCGGAGCCTGTCAATTGTCACCCGACCACAAGGCACCTCTTTCTTTTTAATTGATGCTGCTGCGGCATGCGTTCATGGGTGGTTCATTCTGGGCAAATCTATTGGGCCTGTTGGAGTAGAAATTTACAAACCAAAAACAGTCCATATATTACTGTGTCCACAGAGGCGATATCATTTTACCTCTATTTTGCTGCTGTGCTGTGTGCTGAGTGCGACTGACCCACGTCCTTGGCGACGCTGGACGGAAATATAATGACCGTTGGATTCAATATCAGTAAATCAACGTTCCTTACTGCATGTCTCCGAAGTTTAAGCTTCTTGCCCCGCCAGCGCTCCAGGCATACCTGTAGACATCAGATAACATACAAAGAACACAAACCATGTTACAATCCTGGCCAGCAGCATCAGTGGCAGCAGGCACCACCATGTACGTATATGTGCGTGTGGTGTATGCTCGCTGTACTGCGGTGGATTGCCTTTTTGGTCGGAGCCTGTCAGTTGTCAACCGACCACACTGCACCTCTCCACTGTTGATGCTGCTGCTGCATGCGTTCATGGATGTTCTATTCGGGGCAGATATGCTGGGCCCGATGGAATAGCAATCAATGTACACACCAAACCGTCCTTATATCTCTGTCCACTGAGACAAAAAAAAAAAACACTTCTATTTTGCTGGTGTGCTGTGTGCTGCGTCTGACTATCCACGCCATTCGCCAATCTGGACAGTAATATAACGACCGTTTGGATTCAATATTAGTATATCAACGTTTCTTACTTTACGTATCCGAAATTTGTGTTTCTTGCCCCGACAGCACCCAGGCAAGCATACATGTAGACAATAACAGATACCATACATAAAACACAAACCATGTTAAAACCCCGGCCGGCAGCACCAGCAGCAGCAGGCAACACCTTATATGTGCGTGTGGGGTATCTTCGCTGTACTACGGTGAACTGCTTTTTTTGTCGGAGCCTGTCCATTGTCACCCGACCGCACTGCACAGATGTTGATGCTGCTGCTGCTGCTGCATGATTGAGTCCGGGCGAATTAAAAAAATGCCCAAGGGTAGCGGGCTATAGTTTTACGAACGATAAAAAACCCCCAAATGTTTGAAAAACAATGCAAAATGTTGGAAAACAATTTGCGGTGTTCCAAGTGACCTACCCGGCTCAGGGAGGCGGAACGCAACCCCTTAGTAAATTAGAGCCAGCTCAGCACGTCTAATGCGCCGATCACCGACACGGAGCTCGGCCGGGGTCTACACATGCGTTGGCATGTACCCATGAGTGCTTTGCTTGCCCCGCAGCCGAAAACAAGAGGAAAAAAACCTCGGCCGCCGGAGAAAAACAGGCCAGAAACAAACGAGTCCATATTATACATATAGACATACGAGACCGTCAACGTGTAATTGTCGGCGGATTCCGAAGTATGCGGTCGCTTCGTTTGATTGATTTAGCATCGAAAGTACCGATCCGCAAAACATTACATAGAGATTCAAAACTAGCCGTCAATATGCTCACGTTACGGGCTGAATAGCGTGACGCCGATCGTGCGCCGGAGGAATGAAGCTAATTCGAAATAGGTTCACAAGGCTTTCGCGCTGAGGCGCAAAGCTTGTTCAACACGATCAAACACCATAGGGCAACGGATGTGTCATTTGTTGTTTAGTCATGATATCAGCCCTCAAGCAACACCTCGCACCTACATACATGCCTACGTACGTAAATGGGCTGAGTTCTGGGACGCCAGGAAGAAAAACCAAACCAAATGCGATGTCAACACGTATGATACACCAGCAGTGTTAACGTATTGTCCATGCAACAATGCAATGTGCACCGCGGGCCACACATCAGTGGGACAAAAGACACAAAACCAAGACCACTGCGACGATTAAAATGTGAATGTACGACAACCAAACGATGTTGCTACTAGAACAATCAAGCCCCCGGAAATCAAGATCAATGTTTTTATACTACTTCTAGTTGTAGATCCGTCCATTCATCTCCGACCCTGCCAGTACCCAGGCCCGTCCAAAGTAACATTGAAAGGTAACCCGCTTTCCAAAAACATTACTACTACTCTAAGTTGCGAAATTCCGACCCACAGAAGACGGCTGATGTTGCTGTTGATCAATACTCCTGCCCGGTCGTCCCCATACTAGCCCCCGTGCGGTGTCGTTCCGTTCACTGTGGTAGCGCTACTTGAAGTACAATGTCCCAATGCAGTAGATCAGAGCAACAGTGTAGTAGTATTCGCAGCATGTTGTCTCGCTATAGATAGCACCAACATTTGCCAGCCGGAAACACCAGCCCTATGATAACGAAGAGCACTGTTATTACAACATGTACTTGCTACTACACTGGTTGTCCACAGCTGGATCAAGAGATTCTATGGGCGCTTTATCGGGCAACCGCCACTGCTCATACAGTGGTACTATACTAAACGCCATTAACCGTTTTATGTTTATAATGTTTATTTTTTGTACCTGGTATAGATATGGATAGTGGCGCGATGGCAAGGAAGGGGGTGCTGAAAGCACGCCTGCTGCAAATCATCTCGGTGACCACACAGTTTGGCATTTCGAGGAGGGTGTTGTGTTTCAAAGTCAAGCGTGTGAACCACCAATAAATGTAATTGAGCACGGGAAGGGGGGATGACAGACCCGCACCGATGAACCACCAATAAATGTAAAGGAGCACGGGAAGGGGGGATGACAGACCCGCACCGATGGTGTGGGGGTGAACCATGCATGCTGCTTACGACTATAACATATAACATAAGGAGCACGTATCGGGAAATACGGAGAAAGACAACGAATTGAGTGCTGTAGATAAATCATATAGGCATACAAAGGAGCTAGACTTCGTGCATAAGTTTCCTTGTGTATGCGTGGTTTTCTTGTTTTCAAGATTGTTTTTAGTGACCAACGGTAAATATCAAGCTGTACATTGTCGGAGAGCAAGCATCATAATAATGAATAAGAACTGAGGAACTTTAGTGGTAGGCCTGAGGATATTTTGTGGCCGTCGGGGGAGGGGGGGGGGGGGGTTTGAAGATTGACGACCCTCCAAGTAAGCCGAGAGGATATTTACAATACCGGAATCATACGGATAGCATACAGTTGCATACTCGGGGACAGACAGTTTGGGTGGTCTTATCCCCATTTACTGAAATAGCTATGTACGTACAAAAAACCAAAACACCTGAGTCAAAATTCTGACATTGTTTCTTTCCGTTTATGTGTGGTAGTGCTCACCTTGCTGGACTGCGATTTACGGCATCACTTAAAACAGAGACAACGGCGTGTGTTTGTGTCTGTCGTCGTCATGTGCCATAGATTGTGCGAGCACGAACGAGAACCCGTGTCGGGGGCGACGGTAGATCCAGACTTTATCATGCCTCCCTTCTGCTGATATCAGCACTGCTGAATCAGTACAAGGTATATCGAAATCAAACCGGTTGTTCTATTCGGGGTCAAACCGGTACATGTATGAAACATTTTACGATAGAGGTTCACCATTGTTTTTCTGACAATCCTTACTTGAGAAGCTCTACATCTCACCGAGAAACGTACTTTGATAAAACTGCAAGTGCAATCCGACGACCAAACCTGTGGCTCATCTATACGAAAAAACATACTGAAAAAAAAATATGAAATTCCGACGATTTTGGGTTAAGGAGCCCTGTCATCCTTAAACAAAAAAAGCAACAAAGTGCTACCTCTATCGTAAAACCCGTCTATATATGTGTTCATGATGTTGTTTTCGTCTCGCCTCCTCCTCAGTAGTATCTTCCGAGAAATCTACTGGTTTCCGGGAGTTTTTTCATCAAACTAGCAGTCGTGCTCACGCAAGTACTGACCTATTCGATCATTGCTGAACGGTACTGTAGATATGCGTATCCGGCGAGAACAAAGCACACGTTCGCTTGTCAAGCTATCTACGCTAGTGAGTCGTCCCACGGCAGGGGTGCAGCAACAAGTTTCTGAGCTCCCGGCATGAGGAGCTCAATATCTCACCCGAAATATGGCTTCCAAGGTTTTCGTTCGCGCAACCCGATCAGCATTCTATCCGCAAGTCCTATAAAACAAATGCACTCGTAAAATAATCATACCAACCGGTGCTTCCTCACTTCAGGAGCTAAACCGGTCAAGAACTTTTGACCCAACCCCTACCGTGGGATGACTCTAGTACAAGTACCTAGTACATGGAGCTGCTTGGGCGAGTACACTTGGTATCGCACAGTAGCCCATGCTGTTGCTCATGGCGTCACGTGTAGCGTTATGCTGCGTACTGCACCCGTGTACGAGGGGTATAGCTCCCCAAATTATTTACTGAAAATTGCTCGAAAACCACTCACTTACTGTAGAGAGTCTGCGCACTCTTCACTTCTTGGTATTTTTACTATGGGTCATTGACCACGCGTAATAATTGTCAGCGTAAGCAATGGTTGAACGGTGGGCAAAAAATATTATATGAACAAAGAGTCATCCCATGGTAGGGGTGCAGCAACAGGTCCCTGAGCTCCTGACATGAGGACCTCAATATGTCACCTCAAACATGACCTCCTAGATTTGCGTTCCCGAAACCCGATCAATATGTTGATCCGCTAGTCCTAAACCAAACGCACTCGTAAAATGATTATACGAACCGGTAGTTCCTCACCTGAGGAGCTCAACCGGGCAGGAACGTTTGACCCCAAAAAGTGCAACCCCTACCGTGGGATGACTCCCGGGTCGACACCGCCCCGCACGGTGTGCAAACCCCAATCCCATTGGCCGATCGCTCATTAGCTAAAGCACGTAGAGCCAGTGCAATCACGGGGGGGATAGGGCCCCATCCCCGGATCGGAAATCCTTCCATACATCTACAACTCCAACAGCCCAGGGACGAAAACAGACACCCCCCGCGTCGATACCGCCCCGCCAGGTGTGGAAACCCCACCCCCATCGCCCATCGGGGCAGACCAAATAGTTAATGAATTTATGAAGTCCGGGGGAGAAGGAATGATTACCATGATGGTTATGTTCTATAATTGGATTTGGAAAAACGAGTATGCACCGAAGAGGTGGAGAGAAGGAGTAGTTGTAAACTTATTCAAGAAGAAAGGAGACAAGGCTGACCCGGGGAATTATCGAGGCATAACGTTACTAAGCACGGTAGGAAAAACGTTCTGTAAGATTATGAACGATAGAATGGGAACAAATATGGAGAAGGAAGAAAAGATAAGCGAAGGGCAAGCAGTGTTTAGGCCCAACCGTAGCTGCGTAGACCATGTGGTCACATTAGGTAATATTATTCAAGGTAGGAAAGACGCAGGGCTAACAACTTACTGCTTCTTTCTAGATGTACAAAAGGCCTATGACACAGTATGGAAAAACGGGCTGTGGAAAAAGATGTGGGAAATTGGGATCAGAGGAAAGATGTGGAGAATGATGAAAAATATGACGGAAT
>JBBMKB010092374.1:0-11145 GCA_037833945.1 Alaria marginata
GAATACCTCGATGACTGTACCCAGGTACCTGGTATCATATAAAATCGTACCTATACCCGTTCACCAGCTAGACTCAAGAATACGGTTACAAAATTATTGAACTAACGTATGAAAATCCGAGTGCAAAATATACGACACACATCAGACGGTACATTGCGTATCCATGGACGATGGATCTCATCGGCAAAACTCCCCGCTTGTGCACCCGAGCCCCATTTCCCTCCTCACCAGCGGTCAACGATCCTCAATGGCCACTCTATAGACTACTGTTGTTACCTGGTACGGCACGAACGTTTGTTTGGTACTAGAGTGCATACGGTACCTCGAGTAGTGTACCAGGTATAATATATAATCGCACCTATACCCGTTCACCGGATGAACACAACTTGGTAGTTTCAAGCTTCTTGACTCAACGTATGAAAATCCGTGTACAAAATGTTACGAAATACGTCAGACGGTACATCGCATACTTACGGACGATCGACATCATCGTCAGGACTACCCGCTTGTGCCCTCGACACCCCCGACCCTTCTCACAAGCGGTCAACGATCCTCAATGCCTACACTCTATTCGCCGTACCAGGCACAGCACGAACCTTGGTTCGGTACTTGAGCTGCATACCTCGAGTACTGTACCAGGTATAATTCTATAAAATCGTACCTATACCCGTTCACAGATAAGTCACAAGATGACAGTTTGAAGGTTCGTGAATCACAATATATAAAACCGGCGTACCAAAAATACGAGACACATCATCAGACTGTACATGACATACCCATCGACGATGGATCATATCGCCAGTACTCCCCCCTTCTGCCCCCGAGCCCCTCAACCCTCCTTGCCCGCGGCCAGCGATTCTTGTTGCCCCCGTACCTCAAGTACTGCACTTGGTACTTCTTAAACTGTGTATCTATACCCGTTCATCTACGAAAAACAAGATCACAGTTTCGAGATTGCTGAAGCAACATACGAACATTCAAGTACAAAATGTACGAAACACATGAGACGGTACATCGCATGCCCATGCACGATGGATGGTATCGCCAAGACTCTCCGCTTATGCCCCCTAGCCTGATACCCTCCCCACCGCATCCGTGGTGCCCGGTATTATTATCGCACTAACCTTGGTGCGTTACTGGGACTATATACCTCGAGTAATGTACCACGTATACTATAAAATCGTGCCTATACTAGTTCACCGCCAAAATTCTAAATGACGGTTGCAAGATTCGTGAACCAACATACCTGGTCTGAAAATTCGAGTACAAATAATGCGCGACGCATCAGGCGGTTTTCCAAATTCGAGAATCAACATATTATACGAAAACCCGAGTACAAAAGATGCGCAACACGCCAGGCGCTACATCGCATGCCCACTGACGATCGATCGCATCGCCAGGAGACTCCCCATTTCTGCCCCTGAGTCCCCCTACCGTACTCACCAGCGGTCAACGATCGTCAATGCTCTTACTCATTCCGTGATACCAGGCACTGCACGAACGTTTGTGGGACAGGAACTGCATACATCGAGTTACTTAAGTAAGTGTACTGGGTATCATGTAAAACCGTCATATACCCGTTTACCTGCTGAACACAAAATGACGGTTTCGAAATTCAAGAACCAACATATGAAAATCGAAGTTCAAAAGATACGACGCACATCATTCCGTACATCGCATACCCATGGACGATGGATCTCATCACCAGGACCCCCCGCTTGAGCCCCTGAACCCCGCTCCCTTTCCCCCCAGCGGTCAACAATTCTTAATACCCCCCCACCCCACCCGCCGTACCAGGTACTGCACGAACGTTGGTGCGGTACTGGAACTGCATACCTCCACCACTGTACGAGGTATCACAAATTATCTCACCTCTACCCGTTCACCAGCTAAACACAAGATGACAGTTTCAAGATTCGATATTAAACATATGAAAATCCGAGAACCAAAAAAAAACATAACACAGCAGACGGTACATCGCATACCCATGGACGATGGATCTCATCGCCGGGACTCCCAGTATATGCCCCTAAGCCCCCCTACCCTCCTCACCAGTGGTCAACGATCATTAAATCCAACCCTCTATCGGTGGTACCAGGTACTGCACGATCCTTGGTTCGGTACTGAAACTGCATACCTCGAGGACTGTATAGAGTACCAGGTATCCTATATTATCTCAGCTCTACCCGTTCACCGGCTGAACACAAGAAGACAGTTTCAAGCTTCGTGATTAAACATATGAAAATCCGAGTACAAAAACATACGAATCACATCAGACCGTAGATCGCATACCCATGGACGATGGGTCTCATCGCCAGGACTCCCTGCTTATGCCCCCAAGACCCCCTACCCTCCTCACCAGCGGTCAACGATCATTGATGCAAACACTCTATCCGTGGTACCTGGTACCCTACGATCCTTGGTTCGGTATTGGAACTGCATACCTCGAGTACTGTACCAGGTATCATATAAAGTCGCACCTATACCCGTTCACCGGTTGAACACAATATGACAGTTTCAAGCTTCGTGAATCAACACATGGAAATCCAATTACAAAATGATACGAAACACGTGAGACGGTACATCGCACATCCATGGACGATGGATATCATGTTCAGGACCCCCCCGAGCGCCCCTACCCTCCCCATCAGGGTCAACGATCCGCAATACCCACACTCCGTATATGGTACCAGGTGCTGCACGAACATTTGTTCTGCACTGGATCTGCATTTGTCCAGTATTGTACCAGGTATCACAATAAATCGTACCTACCAGGTATACCCGTTAACCGGCCAAACACAAAACGAGATTTTCAGGATTAGTGAACCAACATACCTGGTATGAAAATCCGAGTGCCAAATATACCAAACACATCAGACGGAATATGACAGATATTTTGCAGTTCGTTTGATGGTTGGATTCGAGCGGAGGGCGTAAAAGCACACTAATACATGACGTCCGCTGTGATTCTGTGGCGCCATAAACTTTAACAGAAGCCTATAGAACACGAGGCTTCTGCGACGAAACGTTTGACACTACGTATTATGATTAGCGGTAGCATCCGAGAGGGATCTCGGGGTGTCACCGGCACGGTGCGACTAGTTAGGATTGGTAAGCCCGTTCGAAGCAAGATTGTGACGCTGTACATGCCATTTCTGCGATCAAAGAAATGTTAAGCCGGAGTGCCAGTAACACAGCCGCCGGCGTTATTGAACAGTCATCTAACGACTATCGTAGCTCCCTTACGGGAACGCCTCCAGAGCTCAGTAGAACTGGCGGAACGACTTACACTTACTGCGCGCAGTATAACGTTATTGGTGGTAGCGTAGAAGACGACGAAGCGAGGAGACGAGCTGACGCGTACGCTCATCCAACGCATTTTCAGGCTCCCGAGCCACGGCTGTGGTTTTCTGCTCAATTTCGAAGGGAAAATATCATGCGTCGTGGCGCCGACCATCTACTGACGATTACCTACGACGCACAGAATGCCGATCCATGCCCCGTAAGGGCAGTAGAACGCTGGATATAAATAAGAAACTTTGCGGGGTGGGATATGGGGAAGCGTTGGTTATTCCTGGCCATCTCCAAGACAGGGGGGAGCGACTCCCCGCTACGAGGCTCCCACCCACCCTGCCCGAGTCAGATGAAGGCGCTTTTGAAGAAGGACGCGGTATCGTCGGGCGTAAAAGGCGATTGCTCGATGCACTCTCTTCGACCTAGGGAGGCGGCATCACGGGCGTTTTCGGGAAACGATCTGTTCACTATCATGCAATGGCATTTTGGAAGAAGCCAAAGACCTCATGAAGGTACATGTAATTTGTTAAAGTTGTGTTACCAGGGTCATCGGGATACTCAATGGTCCTGGGCGTTACGGAGGACCCGTACTAACTGAGTAGCGAGTTCCCTTCGAGTGAGCAGAGCATGCCATGGGCTGAACTTGCAAACGAACCAAGGATGTAACCAACATAGAACACCGATCTCCTACAGCAACCCGCGGAGCAGAGTGAGGGAAAAACCAGCTCTATTACCATGACGACAGCCGGCACCTAGCTGAATACTGCGATTCTGAGAGAGACGGTGATAATTTTGGTAGGGGTGGTAGCACCGACCGCGGGAGGTGCTTCCACCATTGCCACCCCAACACTGTACGGGAGAAAGTGCTGGTCATATAATACATGGGTATTTCTCAAGAACGGGATATGGACCGTTTTTGAACGATCTCCTATCCATGCCCAAAGGATAGGCCTCTTTGAGGACGACCAGGTGCTACCACTAGGCCACCCCTTCAACAAGCTCCTTATTCCCGAAAATAGCCGCTACACGAAAGTGCATATTTTGAGACACCACGGACCCGCCCTACGAATGCAGAGGCATATTCTAAATTGGAATGCATAAAGACATCATAACGGAAGGACTTTCTAAAATATACAAGGTACATATATAAGTATTTTTAGACCTGACGGGGGAGTTGTTCTCCTATACATGCCGGTGGAAACGCCGCGAGTGTCGTGTGTATAGTTCGACCCTACGGTAGGTGCTTCTCCCATTCCCGCCCCACAATATATAATTATTATTGCGAGTGCGAGAATACCTGCGGATTCCATGTGCTTCTCAAAGGTTGCCACATATTTATTACGGGCATGAAGTGGGCATGCTCTGAACATGCCAGCGGCATCCCATGGGCATCCCAGTGGCATTTTATGGGCTTCCCATGGGCATCCGCTTGGCATTCAATAGGCATGCCGCAGGATGTCGCGGTCATCCCATGTGACGTTTTTCTAGATGTTGCACGGGACACCTGTCCACGGGCATCCCATGGGATGCCCTCAGGGTGCCCAAGCGACCCCAATGAGATGCCCACGGTAAGCGCAACGAATGGGCGTGGGTGTGCGAGAAAGGTCCATAGTATTATCATGCAACGCCCATGGGATGCCCATTATATACCACGTTACTCTTCGTACAGTTGGCCTTCTGCGACTATGTTGATTCAACTCTCGTCTGCGTTGCCACACGAGGAGCTCTGAGCCCCTTCTTCCTCTTCCACCCGACTACTGGTATGCCACAGTATTTTCATCTGGCAGGTCCGGATCTGATACATTCAACGATCGAGGTTCACCACTGTTTTCATAAAGCCTCTCACTTGAGGAGCTCTATACGCTCCGCGAAGAAGTATTTGGAGAAACTGAAAGTGCAATCCGACGAATTAACCCGTGGCCCATCTATAAAAGAAAAACATCTTCCAAGAAAAATGAACTACCTTCCGACGTTTTGGGGTTAAGCAGCCCCGTCATCCACAAAATAAAAACGTCAAAGGGCGCCACCTCTACCACGGATTACGTCATTATCGAGACCCCAGCGGTATACCACCGCCTACTATCAAGCCAAGGAATCGAAACGCTGCAACTCGCGAACTGCAAGGACGACGGTATACCTAGCCAACAGATCACACCGTACAAGCACTGCGCGTAGCTATACTGCGGATTTTGCGTATTGATGATTTTTACGCATAACCCCAGTTGGCAATTGATATTTTTGAAGCGTTATTCCTTTAACGATCGCCAGGATCACATTCTTTTCCCAACACCACACGACTCGTTTCGAAAGGTAGCTGCAAGTGAGTTCACGAATTAGCCAGTCTGAAATGTGATTAGATTACAGGGTATATACCGGGAGACCACGTCATAAACCCTCACAAGCTCTCGCCGATCACAGTAAACATCCTAAGCAAAAACATACATTTGAACCTTGTTTGGGTGATACACTACTAGTGCTCAACAATTGTTGTGAGACTGGTCTCTATATCGCAGGGAACTGCTGAAAACATGAACTGCAGGAAGCGATTGCCCCAAAAGGCGCGGGATACATCGTAGTTGTTATTTTCTTCACGTACTCAACGAAACGTTTCCCGGGATGTCAATTGCGTCGGAGACGTCACCCACTCTCGTCACAGCCATTGTCGTTATTATTGTGTATTAGCGATAATTCATATGTTGATCGAGTTACGGTTTTTGTCTAGATTCGGGAATTTGACCTTCGCGCAAGGATGATGGTACCACGTAGGGTGTATCAGTCATGACGTTAGGAACGCACAAGGTTGTCACACAGCATACCAGGTGCACTTTTTGTGTGTGGCCACATCCGAAATAAACACGTAGAACGTTCACGGGAGGTGAATTGTGACAGAGACGCCCCCCCTCATCGCCGTTTTGTTGCTTTAAGGTTCAACCTGTCCCTGAGGTGTTCTTATAGGTTTGATGAATTGTGCAGGGCGCAGGAGCCCAATTGACATATATGCGGTTGGATACACGCGATTTAAGTGTTTTTTTTATCGAAGCTGACCCCCACATGTAAGAAAGTACCCACAAGGTACCCACGTCCGCCTCAAAGGTGGTCCCGAGGGTCCATGGTTTCATCATTCGGCTACATAACCAAATATGTCACCCCCCCTCCCCCCCCCCCGTCCTGCATCCGCACACGCACGAGACGCCGCCGTTTTGACAAAAAACATGCTCTTAAGTATTAAAGAATGGAGTTCGGACTGTCGGCGACCTTCGCGATCAGTTTCGCGACTTGCAGCGAAGGGGTGTAGGGGTATCAGGTGTACCGCTCTATTGTTGACATGGTCCGAAACAGCGGAATCCCTCACGGGCATTTCGCATGATGCAAGTGGCGTACTTTGTGGGTGGTCAGTGCTCTTGCCTTCGCGTTTTGGAGTACAGTGCGGGTGTATAGCGTAAAATTTCACTGAGAACACTGTCCAACTGAGTTGCTACAAGGAACCCTGGAGGCGGAAGAGGTACGTATTTGTTATGAAAAACAATAAAAAAGACGTATGTTTATTCGTGTTATATGCATTACGGTGACATCAAGCGTTCCGTGCTCATGCGACATTCTATCCACAACAACTGCGGTCCATGTCTTGAGCAAACGGTGCATTCAGAACGACCTTACGATTTGAACAAGCCAAGCACCAACGAAAAATGTCAGACAACACGAACATCATTATTGACAAAACCAACCAATGCACGTGAGCTCGCAAAACGTCTAATTTTTACGGATCTAATCTCGACGGAAACAACTAGAGCACATGTCCTTCACTTGGTATCGCCAGGGTAATCTCCATCCCAATAGCTCTCCAATAAAGGAAACGTTGCAAAAACGTGGTGCAAATGATGTTTCCTCAAAACTCCGTAGCTGAACTGAACGACATAAGTGACAAACCGCAATAGTTTTACAAGTATTCCTGCAACCCTAACCATTGCCGTGACGAAGTCACAAGGTAGCCACCAGACACAGCATGGCTTCCAGCTAATTGGTTATGTCTGCTGAGAACAACTTATATTATTCGCTACTGACAAAAAATTTGTACGAAGAACAACATCTGCCGAAGGTCACACTTAGAGTAAACTCAACGCCGCGCCGTGGCCAAACCCTTTCTTTGATAAGGAGTTTGGTTCGAACAAAAACAAAGGTTTTTCTTTCTGTAGTTCAGTAAGGTCTCGCGGCGACAACTAATGCCAGGCAAAGCCAACAATGGTGACAAATGCCATTCGGAGCAAAGGTAATGCCTATGCCATGCATGAAACACCTATCAGACAAGACCACTGGGATATTAAAACAAGTTGTCACTGTTGTACAAAGTGCTCGGAGATAGCAGAACCAATACAGACAATGTCACATCGCCATCAGAAAAACAGTCAAAACAAGCACTCAGTCTTAACCCGCGACGAGGAGCCCCTCACATCACTGGTTGATTCCGGTACGCCAGAAGAACCTCTCTTTATGCGGCGCGACAGGACAGTACAAACGAGCCCGTCCTGGAGAGGACCGTGATCGGGGCAGTGAGTAGGCTGCTCCCCGCCCACTCCCCATCGCGAACTTTTCCTGCATCCCGTCACCTGACACCTAGCTCTGAAGTTGATTGAACGACCGCCCGAGCCATCGTCTATGTGGACGCTGCACATAGTCGCCATAGTGTCACCTAGTTTACCCCACACTGGTTCCTTAGAGCAGGACTTGTGTAAGCACCGCCTACTCTCTACGTTCACCATGCCCGTGGTGGCATGCCGCCTGCAGTAAATGGGCGTCTTGAGGCCCTGATCGTTGCAGGTCGGTCGCGTGGTGCATGAGTCGTGTGCGCAATGCCTACTGTAGACATCAACCATGTTATCCCCCGCGTGGAGCTTGCAGAAAAGCGCTGTCGTACCGCCTTTGACCTTAAAATAGGCTGTCTTTGTGCACAAGTCGTTTTTACATCGCCTTCCGTTGGCCTTCATGGCGTTCACCATTCCTACCTCGGCGTGATATATGCAGTATATTCCGAGGCGGCCTTCTACAGTCTTAAAAGTTGCCGTTTTGTTGCAGGACTCATGCAAGCAACGCATACGCCTACGCGACATGTTAACCATACCATCATCGGCATGGGTTTTGCAGAGCGAAGCCGATTTCTTGCCTACGAAATTGTAGCTCGGACGCGTAGTGCAGGGAGACTGGGAGCATCGCGCGTTTCGAACGTCCACCATGCCGTCTCTAGCATGTTGCTTGCAATATACCGCCGGCCTAGCACCATCGATGTTAAAGCTTGGCTGTGTCCTGCAGGATCCATGCAAACAGAACCTTTTGGAGACAGGTACCATACCATCGACAGCATGCTGCATGCAGTACAATGCCGACGAGTGGCCCTTGAAATTCGAGTCCGCCGGCTTGCGGCAAGAGGCATGCCGGCAACGCTTACTGCACACGTTGATCATGCCGGTATCCGCATGCTCTTTGCAGCAAACCGGTTTCTTGGCATTCTCAAAGTTGAAGCTTGGTCTTTTATTGCAGGAAACATTGGAGCATGAACTCATTTCCACGGCAGCTTGGCCGCGTGAAATTCCTGCTCGGCCAAATCACGACGAGACACAGGCACAAACGGCGTTAGGAGGAGCGGAGTTAACGTGCTGTTCCTGTATTGGTCTGTAAAAAACGGCACAATGCAGTGCTTTCTAGAAAATAGGTGTATCGACCCTTCGCGCTCAGGCTATGGAAACACCAAAATACCCTCGTTCGAATCTGACAGTCGACACTACTGTAACTAAATGTAGTGATACTAGACAACAGGATGGTAGATTTAGAGGGGTTTGTGACCGACGGTATAAAGCTATTTCAAACCGACACTCGTCACAATTCGGTATGAGGGAGATGCGTTTCCTGTACGAAACGTGTGGTTAATTTTCTCGTCCGTGCCTCGACGAGCGCCGAAAAATATGACCCTTTTTTTGTCCCGAATGCAGCATGACTGGGCCGTTCGGCGGACCATGCTCAGCCAAACTGGGGTGGAACTCGACTTTTTTGAGCGGCACACGTGAAATGACTTCGATTAAAAAAAATGTTTTAAGGATGATGTCAACACTTACTGCAGAGTTGTTGCACGTTGTGTGTCAAACCGTTGTGTTCTCTTGTAAATCGGTGTTTCGCACAAACTGATAGCTGTAAAAAACGTAGCCCGCCCACGAAAACTACTTGATTAATTCGATTACGGAAACTTAATGGATGCTTACGGACACCGGCCTCAGATCTCGACTGATATCTCAGTCGTTATGTTTTTTACCAGCAGTTACTCAAAACAAGTTAGCGGCTATTCAAGATAACCCGAATCGCAGGATTGTGTGAGAAGTTCGAAAAATAAGTGATGGTTGTGTTTCATATGTGAAATACAGGGTACAACAACAGTATGACGCCGGGAGAGTTGTTACTCCGTAACATAGGTAGACTAGTACGTGCTAAGGATAAAAACGATACGCTGCTTGCAATCTAATACGGCGCCATCACGCATTACAAGGGAAATGTCCACAGCAAGAGTCGGCTGGACTCGACAGCAACGGTCTCCGGACCCGAGGTACTTTGACCTATATGTCTGAGATAGCAACTTGCCTTTTCGATGACCAGAATGACAGACATACCAAAATACGCAAAGCACACCGTATCGACGCCACTTCAATAACGACGCATGCCGAATCCGATCAACATGTCCATACCCACTAGTCCTATGACAAGTGCACTCGTAAAATGAGTATACCAACCGGTAGTTCCTCACTTCAGGAGCCCAACCGGTCAGGGCCGTTGACCCCAAAAAGTGCAACCCCTACCGTGGAATGACTCAGAAACCATGTCTGTATATTAGGACAATTGCATCTAAGGTTGTCAACGAGCTCAACAAAGATCGAAGCGCATGAGCATATCGGTTGCATTGGTACAGTAATTACTCGTAGAAAAAATTCACACAAAGAAATTGGATGTCGTCGGTCCACTTGGCGCGACCTTGGTCGACGTCAAAAGGCCACGGCTTGTCGCCGTGCCCACGGTCAAACAACAAACAGGATTTGTAGGAATGGTATGCTCAGGAGCCAAAAAGTGCCATTTGTCTAGTACAAATAGAGCACTCGTTTACACGTTGCACGTGTTAGAAGACGTACACAGCAGCTAGTCCGCAAGTGGCGAGGAGGTTTGAACGACGACAGAGCGCGTAGACGGGTTTCTCCGTACCCGAGGCACGTTAACGGCGACCAAGGTACACACGTGAATAATAAACGCGTGTGTGACAAGTGTAGTTCGTGAGGTATTCGACCCCAGAGTATCGGAAAAAAAATGCTTTCGGAATCAGGGTTTGCATGCCAGATGCTCCGTTGAACCCGTATGATCGGAGTGTGCAATACTCGACATGTGAATCGGAGACCTGAGTCAGCAACACACGTTCCCTAGGTAAAACAGATGGAGTGCTAGTTCAGGGACACCAACGATATTCCGCATTAATATAATGAGTTTCGGGAATTAGGACTAGGGGTGGTGACGAAGATAGATACAAGTGGTTTCGTGGTGGATCAGTCTAAAGGATGAGCAGAAGTTGAGCCGGGACGATATACATACTGTTGTTGACCCCAAGTATGGGGGGCGCTTGGTATATATTTTTTAAGAAATATATATTTATACGCGAAGCAGATACAACCCGAGGAATGTTTCAATG
The DNA here is from genome assembly GCA_037833945.1 of Alaria marginata. Lineage (NCBI taxonomy): Eukaryota > Phaeophyceae > Laminariales > Alariaceae > Alaria > Alaria marginata. The sequence goes on from JBBMKB010092374.1 coordinate 11,006, forward strand.
TGTATCAGAGATGGTGGACGGTCTAGCAAAGGCTCGAACTGTGACTTAGAAGGGCATCTATAAATTATCCAACCAGTGTCTGCGGGTTCCAAACTCTTGCCTTGCGTAAAAACGAAACAGATTTTAGACTTAATGTGGAC
>JBBMKB010092385.1:0-11144 GCA_037833945.1 Alaria marginata
AGGGAGCAAAACAAAGCAAAATCAGCAAATAAGAAACAGCGAGGGCATGTAACGGACGGGCTTAGGCTATCTCTTATAAGACCGATTCTGCATCCGAAAATGAACGTTTTCGGGTCTCATTTTCAATTTTTGCAACTCTTATAGACCCGAAACTGATGTTTTTTCAGGCTTCCATATCGTTTTCGGGACGGCCGCCACCCGAAAATGGGGGTCCAGTTTTGGATAAAACCGTACCCGAAACTGGGTCCGGATTTGGGTTTCCATACATCGTGGGAGGCAACAAGCGTGATAACAAGCCTAACACAGCAGTAATACCAAGATACAACAAAAATAAAAGACGCGTCTATCCTGAGCTATCTGCTGAGCAAGCAACACATACATCTCATAGGTGTACTCGTACTGCTGGTGCTGTGTCCCGCTACCCGCTCGCACACACGTCGAGCATCGCCACGAGCCGATGGGATTGGACAGTGATGGTGATGACTACGAGAGCCTTGCCACTTTCGCCGAACGGAAACACGCACTATTAATAGCAGTACTATTATTCTTGCCGTCTAGGACATATAATACGTACTGAAGTGAAAGTTAAACTAACTGTAGATCAGTGTCGAGATGGGTGATATAAAACTAGATGCTGGACGATCATGCTGCTACTTCTCGCTTCGCAAAAATGTGGAGCGATCATGCTCTGCACCTGCTGTGGTGGTGCTGGTACTTCTGTGGTGATGTGTGTGTGGCTCTCAGTCTCGCTCCCAGCGAAGAAAGAAAAAACACTCACCGATTTTTTTGAAAATATGCGCGAAGCGCGAATACCTTGAATATACGTCTATCGTCGCGAGGAGGTAACTTCCGCCCTGCACTCCCGACGAGCGCCTGCAGTCTGAAGTACCTGAGGGGTTGCACATGGCTCCCACCAATTGCAGCACCAGGTAACAGGGACTTGGCACAGGGATAGATGCCGAGCGGGCTGGCGAGAGAGAGCAGCAAAGCCGCAAACTTTACACACCAAAAACCAGACTGAAAAAAAATGCGGGAGGGAAAAGGTACGGCAAGCGCAGCGCATCACCTGCTTCTTGAGAGCGTTCTTCGAGACCTTGGCCTCTCCGGTACCGGCGTCTTGCACAGCAGCAGCAGCAGCAGCGGGAACTTCGTCCGCCATGGTAATACGAGCAGCAACACGAACGGGTCGGTGTCCTGTTGGCGAAGAAGAAGCAGAAGAAGATCTCTTGTGTGCTGCTGCTCTCACGAGGTGTTCCAACTATTTAAGTTGGCGGTATCCTTTCGGGGCTGTATAACCTCCACGAGGAACGAGGAACGACACATGTGGCACGAGCGAGCTCCACTCTGAACCTCGAAGCGATACAGATGGTGTCTGCTTCGCTTTCCACGCGGCCCTGGTTTTGTGTGTCTGTGCTGCTGGTTCTTCCTTCAGCTAAGGAGACTTTCGGATGGCTTAGTCAGCCTGGTTTCTCTGTGCGAACAAGGCCGTCTCCATCAACGCCGGGTTTTGAAGTTCAATCTGGTGAGATTCCACGCGAATCCATTCGCATTTCGTATCATATCATAGCTCGAAGCTCGCACGAGGTAGAGCTCGTTGCACGTTGAGCTACACTACAGTAGTAGGTACACATGGATAAGTCAGGCGTTAAGGGTTAGTCTACAGCTGTACAGTAAATAGTTGCCAACACGAAAGCGTTCGATCATGTTGTCTTCGTAGCGTTTTCGAAAGTATCCCGTCTCTGGCTCCTACGTTTTGATTGCGGACAGCTTGCCGCGCGTACGGGCTGCTGTACTACTCGTACGCGCGCCTGCTGGTGATGTAAAGTCGGTGCAACGTTTTGCACGGACAGCGGGTCTTTGCACAGCCGCGGCTCTTCACAGCTGACTGCACTACTACTGCTGAACTGACTACTGTTTGTATCATACTATAACTTGTACCAGGTAGTGTACGTACTAAACAAATACTCTGTACGTCCAAGTACTCGCCAAGAAGTCCAGCAAGGACAGCAAGATGACAGAGCCGATCGAAAGTGAGCCCCCGATTCGACCGGCAACGGACCCAACCCAACCCAACCCAACCCAACCCAACCCAACCCAACCCAACCCAACCCAACCCAACCCAACCCAATCCGACCCGACCCCACCACTATTGTTACATACATACTGCGGTATATGCCATCTTCCACCTGACGCGACGCCACCCTCCCGTCGCTCTGTCAGGTGCGTCGCCCCAACGACCGCGGGGGCACCGTCACCCTCACCCTTTACCGGGAGCGCTCATCATCGGCGCACGCAGCGGAACACGGGGCACCATCGGGCGCGTCTTTTCCGGAGATGGAGGAGAGGGCGTGAACAGCGCGGGAAAGGAAGGGGGAGGGGGAGCTGGAAATCCGGCGGGAGCGGAGTCGGGGGCAGGGGGGCGAGATCAGCTGCAGTCGGCAGAGGACAGCGACGCGCCCATCTTCTACATCAAGGGCCTCCAGGATGGCGGGGTCGGGGTTTGGGGAGAAGAAGGCGGCAGTGAAGCGGGCGCAGGGGGCAAGCGTCAGGGTAAGGGTAAGGGCAACGCCGACCGGGTGGCCCAGGCAATACGGAACGTCGAACTGGGGCAGGAGAATCGCGACGATCAGGACGTAGTTGAAGGGGAAGAAGGCGACTTTGAGATGCCCGTTTGGGACAGGGTCCAGATGTCGCTGGGGTTGGGCAAGTGGAGTTACGCCGGCCTGGGCCTGGCGGTGTTCATCATCTTCCTCAACAACTGGCTCGGGGTCGGGTGGCTGACCCGCGTCATGACGCCGGACTTCGATACGGAGGGTCTGGTCGACGTCGAGGGCCGAGGGCAGCAGATCCAGATCATGCCTATGGACGACCCCAGCAACCTCCTCTAGCCTCGAACAGCGAACTGGATTGGACGTAAAGGGAGAGAGGCAAGATATATATAAATCTGAGATAGGGAGAGTGTACCAACCAGCGGAAACCTATATGCGCAAAGTCAGGACCGGCCTGGCGCGTTTGTTGCTGCAGTCGTAGCTTTTTTTTTGGTAGTAGGGCAGCAAGCAGCAGTGGATGTTAGACTCGTATTAAAAGCTTCCTTCGGAGAGTAAAGGGAAGGGTTTTTGAAAACTCCATCGACAGATTGCAGACCAGATAAGATCAGATAGAAAGACGAAGGCGTGCTTCGTGCGGACCAGCAAGGAGGGTGGGCCCAAAGACACATGACATTTCGTGCCCGATCAGAAAGCTGCGGGCACGGAATGCCTTTCTCTCTTTATGATATGTAATAATTGGGGATTGTGGGCAAAGGCTTGCAATGGACCAGGTAGAGGTATCAGTTATATATGGCCAATTTTGCTATTCATATTAGGCTCGGCATCGGGAAGAAGAGCCGCCACCGAAGACATTGACGCCGCTCCAATGTTTGTCAGTCCACGAGGAAGGAGATGATGTACGAGAATTTATGACGCCGCTCTTTTTGTTTCCAGTCCACGAGGAAGGATATTATGGTTCTTGCATATGTTTCATCGAAATCGCGAGGGTCTGCTTCAAAACTCAATATTCATCATCAACACCATCACCACCACCGCCGTCATCATCATCACCGTCATCATCTCCATAGTCATCACCCATGAAACCATTACCAGCATAGTTACTTAAGTCTTACAGGGTTCAATTCGTCTTGTAGCCGGCTTCATTGTTTTGTCAGCACTCACAGCAATACAGCAGTAACTCTAATATAGTGCCTATTCGCAAGCGGTACTCCATGCAAAACAAACCACCGACGTGTCTGGTCGCCATGGACCAATGAGCCTCCAAAAGCCATTCCTTACCCCTACCTTATCAACACCCGAACTTTTCTCAACAGCTCTATCACAGAGTACCACACTTTATCTCGACACCGTCTGCATAATCGGGCCCCCGATCTTCCTATGACTTGTAGCGCATGACTTGTACGTAGCGCATGACTCTTGACGCCCGTAAGTCGTACTATGATGGGACACTCGCAAACTGCGGCGGCGTCTCACGGCACGTCTTATTGAATGCAGCAAGCACTAATCGTTGAACGTGGGGACACTCGTAGTAGACAATGTTCTCCGATTGTTCTGCATCCTGCATCATGCTGCCTGATAGGGCGCGAACTCGCTTCAAGCCACAATCTGCCACACGCCCACAATGTTCACACACAACACAGAACATCCAGAGAGCGCCGGACATGAAACGTCCAAAATTTCCAACAAAAGGCGACGTATACTTCACTCCGAACTCTCGACTAGATATACACTATTGCACTACGAGTAAAATGCATCGTTTTCAGAAACCCGTACCTGCTACCTATTGATATCTGGTACAGGAAGAACAATAATACGTTATTTCATTAATATCACCACTTCGACGCGCCCCCCCCCCCTCCCCCCTCTCCGACGAAATAACCGAGAAAAGCTAAACCGCGCATCGCGCACCCTATCATACACACGGGTATCGGCACCCCACTCTAATGACCCTCAGGCCTGATCCCACAGCCTCCTCCTCGTCGACGACTTACCACCACCACCACTACTACTACCACCACCATTCGCCTTGGAGTGAGAAGATGAATCAGCAGCGAACGGCGACCGATAAAACGACAGCATGTCGCCCGCTCCCCCCTCATCCGACTGACCTCCGTACCTATCGAGACCTTCACCGCCCGACCCCCCTCGGTCGCCACCGCTTCCGTCATCCCTACCGCCGCTGCCGATACCGCCACCGCCGCTACGGCCGCCACTACCCCCGCCGCTGCCGCTACGGACGCCACCGCTACGGCCACCCCCTGACACCGCCGCCGCCTCCTTGCCATAAGACCCCGGTCCCGACGCCCGCCACGCACGCGCGCCCACCCCCACCCCGACCCCCACTCCCATGGGAGTCATGGGCGAGATCGCCGAGATGCGGGAGAGCTCCAGGCTGAGGCGGTCAGCGTCGCGGCCCCGGCGCACGAACTCCTTCCACTTCCTGATAGCGCGCGAGGCGTCGCTGACGTGCCACGCGTAGCTCTGCCGCCGCAGGGCGCCTACGACGACTTTCCTCAGCTTTTGCTGCCGCCGTAGGAGCATCACCTTAGGGGGTAGTGTTAGTAGAAATGATTTCAGAAGGGCGCGGTGGGGTACGGCGGGGCGGCGGTTAGGGTTGGGGTCAGAGTTGGGCCGGCGGGTTATGTTAGGCGGTATTTCATACTCGTACTTAACGGCTCCTTCGCACGTGGGGGGGACAGGGAATGGTATTGCCTTGGAAGGGCCGCAAATCTCCAGGATTGCAAGTACGGGAATAGGCGGCTGATCGTAAGTGCATGAGTGTGGGTGCGTGCGCTCATGCGTACTCGTTTGGGGCAGTGTTTCCTCAGCGACTTTGATCGTGCCGAGGAAAAAATCTTGCGGTCCTGAAACAAAATCGCGCTGATAAAATTGACCACTGCCCAACAAACGGGGAGAAGCACCGACATCACATATGCACATCACGTACCCAATAGCTAAATCTTGCCCACAGACAGGGAACAGGGAAGCACAAACCGACATCACCCCCCCCCCGGCGGAACACGCTACTATCAACAGGCACGCTTCCTTTAGGCCTAGTCTGAGCCGTGGGGTTCGTAGAACACTTGCACAGGAAGCGGCAGGGCTCGACGCTCGACGATAGCTCAACGTCGCTCCTGCAGCGTTCCTCCTACCTTTCGATTCGCGGCCATCATCCTCCCGTTGTACGCGGTGTCGCGGACCACGCGCACCCAGTGCTTAAACGCCCGCCTCCAAAGCATCACCGTCATCCTCGAGACAAACGCCTCGGCGCTCCCCATCTCGTCAGCAGCGGGCGCTCCCATCCCGCCCCATGCAGTCGTCAAATCGTCGGACTCGTCGGACCCCCAGCATATCTCAACACCTTGATCTTCCTCGACCCAATCAGTCGCCGCTCCGACCCCCGCCGCCCCCCACTCCTCCTCCTCTTCCTCCTCTTCTTCTCCCCACCGAAGCGACCCACCGCTCGAGGTCAGCTCCACCGATCCCGCGACGTACGGGGGCGATTTCGCGAACCGAGCCCTCCCGCGCAGACTCCGCCGACTCTCGGGGGTTCTTGGGACACCGCCGCCGCCGCCGCTGCCCTTGCTGGCGTCTGCGGCCTCAACCAAGCCTTCCACAAGGTGGCGGGCGACGGGGTCAAGGGGATGCCCTGTTGCAGCGCCGTCGTCCTCTGACACCCAGGACCAGTCGCGTTTGGGCCCCTTGGCGGCCGAAAATCCTTCGTTGCTGCCACCGCCACGGCCACCGTCAGAGCTGCCGCCACCACCGCCGCCACCACCGCCGCCGCCGCTGCCGCCACCACCGCTGCTGCTTCCGACACCGTTGCCATTGGGAGAAAGCCGCAGAACGTTCTCTCCGAAAAGCGGGCTGGCGTCCGAGGTGTACGCGACGCTCCCTGCCGTGCCCGGGCTGCCGAATCCACCGCCCCAAGTCACCGTCGACGTCTCTGCCGCCGCGTCTGCCCCCGCCGCATTCGCTGTTGCCGTCGCCGTCCCGTAGCGTGGCGATGCGCTCCCGCCGCCGGCAGAGTGCTGCCGGAGCGCGCTGACGCTCTCCGGGCTGGCGCTGAGGGTAAAGCTTTCCTGATCGTCGTATTGCGCGACCCGAGCGTTCGAGTACGTTCTGGCTTCCGCTTGAGCAAGGGCTCCCGCGAGGGAGACGGAGGCGGAGTCGGGGGCGAGGGGGCGAGCGGATCCCGAAAGGGGCGCGGAAGGGGGGGAAGAGTCGCTGAACTCGCCCCACCAGGCTGAGTTGCCACTACCTGGAGTAGTAGCGGTCGTCGACGCCGGCGTTTTCACTCCGCCGTTGCTGGCGCCGTTTTTTCTGGGCAGGCTGGAGGACGGGGAACTCCCAACACCAACCCCTCCCAGCGAGCGGGGGGAAGGCGACACGCCCGGCAAGAAGCGCCGCGGTGTGCGGGTCACCTCGCCCGGTGACTGCCGTCCCGCCCCAACCGTCGGCGCCGGAGGAAGCAGGGGCGGTCCGGGCGACGTTTCACCGCGAAGCTTGCGCCTCAGCGCGCTCACCGAGCTCACTGCGCTCACTGCCGAAGGCGGGGGGGGCGTATAAGCGCCCCCCCCTCCGGTAACGGGCCGCGTTGCGCTCTGCCCCGCGCTTCCGGCGTTCGGGGACGACATAACACGACGCGTTCCTGGAGTCCCCCATAAGCTCCCGTCATCACGACCTCCATCTTCACGGCTTTCATTGTGGCGGCTTCCCCTGTCAGGGCTTCCGCCGTTGATCCTCTCTTCGCTCTTGGCCACCTCGACCGCGTGAACCCACGTGCCCAGGCGCACCCGGAGCACGCGGGCCTCCCACCGACCAGCCGCCGCCGCAAGCACCCTCCCCGCGGCCGCCGCCTTCATTCTCCTCTCCTCCGCCGCCGCGGCGGCCCAAGACGCCGCCTCCGCTTCCTGCTCCAGGCGGGCGCCCTCCTCCCTAGCGCGGTCCACCCACTTTTGCCAACCTCTTCGCAGGACCCGCGCGCGGTGGCCCTCTTCGGCCGCGGCCAAGAGTTCCTCGAGCCGGGTCGCCCCGAGAACCACCCTCGCCTGCCGAGTTGCCCACGCCACGGTCTCTCCTTTCCATGCCCACCACGCGCGCGACAGGCGCCGCGCGTCCGCTCTCCGCAGCAGTCCCCCGACCGCGATAGCCCCGCCCCTGCGGCTCGCCGCGCGCGAGCGCTCCGCTCGCTCCTCCAGCTTCCTGGCCTCATGCGAGTAGATTACGTCCACGTCCGCCGCACCGGCGCCTTCTTCCTTCGCCCTCGCGAGCGACGCGGAGTGCGGGCCACGGGCCGCAGCGAGCAAGCCCGGTGGAATAGAGGCGGCCCTGACCGATCCGGCGGCCCTGACTTCCGGCCGCCCCCTCGCGGCTAGCCTCGTCCAGAGTCCCCATGCCCGCAGCACTCGCCGCTCCTGCGCCCTGTTCGTCACCCTCGCCACTGTCTGCGCCACGTGGAAGTGCTTCTCCAGATCCCGCACCTCGGCCTCACCCTCGACCCGGACGACGTCGCGCCACGCTCGCCACGCCCTCCCCACCTTCGTCAGCTGGGCGCGTCTCTCCATCCGCGCCAGCGCTCGGGCGAGGTGGGAGTACCTCTCCCTCGCCCTCCTCTCGGCGATCACCGCAGCCCCCGTCTCCCCGCGCCACGCCGACCACGCCCTTGCCAGAGCCCTGCGGCGGGCGGAGCCTGCAACGCCGGCGAGCAGGCGGAGGCCAGCCGAGCGGCGGGCCCCGAGCACTCGCTCGTCGGCGGAGGCGCGCTCACCCTCATGCACCGCCGCTGAGGCCGCGCCCGAGCGCCAGACCGCCCACGCCCGCGCCACGCTGGACTTCTCCTTGTGAGACGCGAGCGACGCAAGCGTTCGGGCCCCGGCCCTCCTCCCCGCGGCGCGGAGCAGACCCCTATCCTCCATCCTCCTGCTCTCGTACGTAGAGCGCCGCCAGAGGGTGAGCGCGGCCAGCTTGCTCCTTTCCGTTCTCCTCGCGCACACGCTGGCGAGGACGCGGAGCCCCTGGGACAGGCGGTCGCCGAGGGCCTCTTCTCGCCTTGATCGGTAGATGGCCCATGCGCCGTGTTCCACGAGGCGGGCGAAACCTTCCCTCAGCCGGCTCTGGGCGAGTCGCCTCAACAGGGCCGACAGCGCTTGGCCACGCGCCCGCGCCTCCGCGGCCTCCCTCCCCTCGTCCGCCTCCGCCCGTCCCTTCTGCAGGCTGGCCAAGCGCCACCTGGCCATACCCCTCTCCAAGCTAGCGAGGCGGGCCCGCCCGGCGATCCGCCCGGCGACCCGCGGCAAGCACGCCACGGACCGCGCTTGCCGCTGCCACAGCCGCCATGCTCTGCCCACCCTCGCCAGCTGGTTCCGTCTCTCCAGCCGCGTCAGCGTGCGGGCAAGGTGGAAGTGCTTCTCCATGGTCTGCAGCTCGGCGTCCGCCGCCTCCTTTGCCTCCCTCTGCCACGTGCTCCACGCCCTCCAGAGAGCCCGGCGCCGGACGCCTCCCATCGTCGTCGCCAGGAGGCGGGCCCCCGCCGAGTGCCGGGCGCCGGACACGCGTAGGTCGGCCGAAGCGCGCTCGCCCTCGTGCACCGCCGCGGAGGCCGCGCCCGAGCGCCACAGCGCCCACCCGCGGGACAGGACGGACGCCTCGTGGCGGCAGACGAGCGACCCGAGCATCTGCGCCCCGGCGCGTTTCCGCTCCTGCACTAGCAGCGCCCGGTCGCTCCGCTGGCCAACCTGTGCGGCAAAGCATAGCCACCGCGAGAACGCGGTCACGACACGTCCGCGCTCGCTCCTCGCGGCCACGCGTCCCAGGGCGCGGATGCCCCTCGACACGCCATCGCGGCGTACTTGCTCCTCCCTGCTCCCGTAGACGGACGCGGTCCGGTTTTGGACGAGGCGGCGAAATCCCTCGCCCAGCCGGCGCAGGCGCCCGCGACTCAGGATAGCTGCGACGGTCCGCCCGCGGAGCGCCACAACGGCGGACGCCCTGTCCCCCTCAGCCACAGCCCTGCCGCTCACGATGCATGCGAGCCGCCACTTCACCAGGCAGCGCGTCACGCGGTCCCGCCTGGCGCGCGCCTCTGCCCTCGCCAGGCACGCCGCCACTCTCGCCATCCCCCGCTTCCGCTGGCTGGCCCGGCGCGCGTCCGCCCGCCACAGGTGGAAGACCCTTCTCTGCACCTCCTCGCTCCTGCGTCGCGCGACCACGGCCGCCATCGCCGTCCCCCTCTCCGCCTGCAGCGCGCCCACCTCGCTCGCGTGCCTGCCCTTCGCCCAGGCCCCTTTCCACGCCAGCCACGCCCCGGACAGAAGGCGGCGAGACGACCTTAGCTCCGCCGCCGCCACGAGCCGGTCGCGCCGCGCAAGAGCCTCCCGCTCCCGCCCCAGTCGCCCGGACGCGGCAACCGTCGAGCCCACGAGGCGGGCCCACGCCCTCGCCTGGCGTCGCAGCAGGCTTCGCCCCAAAACCGCGCCCAGCTGCCGGGCCGCGGCCTCCCTGCTACCAGCCTGGTGGCTGGCCGCGACGGCGTGGGCCAGCTTCTCCTCCGCGTGACTGTGCAGGAGACGGAACGACCTCCGCAGGATCCTCCGCCGCCTCCTGTCCGCTACGCGGCCCAGCGCCAGCGCGAGCTGCGCCCTCGCCCGCCCGCGCCGTGCCTCCCGCTCTTCCGCCGCCCTTTCTCCCGCGGCCAGCCCCGCCCATCGACGCCAAGCCGTAAGCCGCGCGCGCTCCTGCCTCCCGAGGAGCCAGCGCAGGGCGAGGAGGGCGCCGGCGTGCTGCCGGTCCAGCCGCGCCGCTCGTAGACCCACCTGCAATATTGGAGGAAGGAGTGCGCGAGCGGGAAGGTCGGAGGGGTCAAGCGGGAGGTGTACTCACTTCATTTCATGCATAGCCGTAGTCGTATGAATATAGACCCTCGCATCCTTACAATGCCGGGACGGAGCACGTCGGGTTTTCACCGACCAGGCAGACATCGCGTGCATCAAGCGCGAAACGTCGAGAGATGTTCGGCGAGTCGCATGAAAGCGGGGGGGGGAGTAATAAAAACACAACCGCACAGGTACCGGTAATAGTGGCTTTTTGGTGGGTTGGGCTAACCAGGAGGGAGCCGCGACGAGACCAAGAGAAAGAACGAGCAGAACAACAGACACGGTCACCGGCGCATTGAGCGCGCGGCATCAGGCACGGCTCGTTTTCAACGGGCGATACGCATTTCAACTGCAGCCACCACCACCACCGCCCCCGCCACCGAACACCGAACCATGGGAAACGAAATAATCGAGTGCCAACCAAACACAAAATCCCCTGCCCTCGCTCTTGCTCCCTCTCGATTCGCACCTTAGCACTTCGAGCTACCTGATCCCAAAACTCCCATTTCAAGACTAAGCCAAGACCAGGAAACACGTCCTCCGCCGGTCCGTTCTTCCCTCCGCCCGAGGCCCCCCCTCACTCCCACCTACCCTCTCCCCGTCACCCAACCCCTTTCCACGACCAACACTCTTCTCACCTGCTCCACCCCCGCGACCCTCAATGCCTCGGACCTCGCCTTCACCTCCGCCGCCGCCTCCTGCCGGGCGGCGCTCTCGCCCG
>JBBMKB010092396.1:0-12398 GCA_037833945.1 Alaria marginata
GTACTAATTTCTTGCATAACCGTAGTCGGCGCGGGGTGGGGGGGGGGGCGTACTCCTTTGTTGCTTGTCTTAGTCGTTCGACCATTGACCACGCATCCCTTTCGAGACGAAGCACCGTTCCTACTCCTAATCGAGACACCTCCAACATTTAGGTGCTCAGTACGTTTCTTCCATATACCTGGTATCGCATTAAAACTTTTCGCATATCTATCTCCTTCCTGTTTGGCCGTCTGTGGCCACCACCTATATCCTAAGATAGCGATAGGTGTCTCGCTACTATCTAATGTACCAAACTTTTCCATGTTACATCCGTCAATTTTCCTCACCTCCTCTTTTAACACCTTACGTTCCTCCTTGTACAGTCCGCATTCTGCCGCTATGTTCTACTCTCGTCTGCGTAACAACACGGGCAGCTCTGTGCACCTTCTTCCTCCTCCACCCGACTACTGGTATACCTCTTTCTTCTTTCTGGCAGGTCCAGGTCTCCAGCACGAAAACGCAGTTTCAGCGTATTCGCGTAGTCGATTGGACCGTGCAAAAACGTTTTAATTATTATCTCTTCTGTTAACCCCCCGTATATGTCTTAAGGTTCTTCCTCGATCACCTTCTTTCTCAGCGTCAGCCTTTCCCTTGCTTCTATCCTTGATTTTAATGCTGCCTTGTACCCCCCAAACTTGTTTATGGACGGTAATTATTCTTGGTTTCCTCCTAGATCCTTCCATACTTTTTCGACTACGCTATCCCACCTTATTCCAGCTCGTCCTTTTGATACTTTCTTCCATACAGCTGGCAACCTCATTTTTTGCATTTTCCTTCCTTTGTATAGCCATTTCAACTTTCGCATGTCTCATTTCCAATTCTGCTCTTGGTACTGTATTTCTCGTCGTATTTCAGAACCCTAGTACTTTTTTGGCTGCTGTCATCTGTACTGTTTCCAGCTGTTTCACCAACTTTGCGCTCCCTTCCCATACTTCTTCTGCATATTCTAGCTTTGGTACAACCACCTTCATCATATTACATATTTAAACCCTAGTTTCAAGGTGCGGGTCTGTTAGGATCGCATCCATCTTACCTACGTGTGCTTTACCCTTTGCTATTACGTTTGCGATGGGTGCATCCCAAGAGCAGTCTTTTGAGATTTCCACGTCAAGGTGTGTATACTGGTCTACGATCGGTAATTCATCTTCTCGCCACTTCCATTTGAATGCTACCGGGTTCTCCACATATTCTTGACATACAACAACCGCGCGCTTTCTTACGTTCGCTGTCACTCTCCATTGCGTAGTGTATTCTAGTGCCTTCGCACTTTGTTTTTGGAGTCCTCCGGGTATTTCAGAAATATCCCCACGAAATAATCCGCAAACATCAATCCCGACACCGCATCTTCTCCGACGGCGACTCCCTGCTTTGCTGCTTCGACTGCTACTATCATAAATATATACCTTGAACAGATTGGGTGATAACGTACATCCCCGTGCCACTCCCTGTAAAATATCAGCATTTAGCTCGATAATTCCCCGTCGAGCATCACAGCACTTCTTGCACATTCCGTCGTATTTTCCATAATTCTCCACGTCTTTCCTCTGATTCGAATTTCCCACAACTTTGCCCACAACCCGTTTCTCCATACTATGTCATAGACGTTCTGTACATCTAGAAAAAAACATTATGTTGGTAGTCCCGCGAGTCGGCGGGGGGGGGTAGTAATAGTTTTAGATTAGTAGTAGTTTTAGATTGTACAAGTTAATAGGAGCTACTGTACGAAATGGTGCTAGGCCTACAGAGATGATGAGGGCGGAGGGGTAGGAAGCAGGGAGGGGTGGGGGGGTGCACTCATTTCTTGCATAGCTGTAGTCATAATACCATAGACCCTCGCATCCCTACAATGCCGGGACGGAGCACGTCGGGTTTTCACCGACCAGGCAGACACCGCGTGCACCAAGCACGAAGCGCCATGCGGTGTTCGGCGAGTCGCATAAAGGGCGAGCTGCATCCTACTAAGAACCCCTCGTAAGGCGGACTACGGCATATGGTGCGTAATTTTTTGCATCTGGAGGACTGCTTCAATTTAATTTGCTTATTTTCTGGTATGGACACTCCCGGAGACAGCAATGGGGATATTATGTAACTGCCTCGTGGGTGCCTTACCATATACACACTACCAGGTACGTGATATCACCCCCCTTACGTGGAGTTAGGGTTCCTCACTCCGCACAAAATTATCTGACTCGACCACCATCTCGGTTACCGCCGAAACCAAAAAACGAGAAAACAAAAAGACGGTAAGCTGGTGGTCTAGCTCGCGTAGTGAGTGGCGTGTTTTACAGCGTCGAGAGGGAAGTTCTTGATCAGTTGATGAATAAGAGCTAACCTATAAATATATAATACCGGTATGTACACAGTTACTAAACCACGCCCACTACCGGTGTTACGATTATATATATGTATCGCGTTCCACAGCCTTCAGATGTTGTCCCCCTTAAAGCGGGTTGTATAGTTTCCGCGCACAGATTGACTAGCATCACCCCGCTGACTCTGGTACTAGCTAGCACCAAGGGGAGCCGCCAAACTATATATTTCATGAGGACATACACACGCTCTAATAAGCGCGATCGGAGTGTCACACACAGCTTGCAAATATAAGTTTCGACCCATACTTTCGATCTCACAGCTGCAGTGCATTTATATTTCTTTGTAATATATAATTAAAACACCACAAAGGGAAAGGTTTTCTTACAGAAGCGGCAACCTGGTGTTTGAGTGGTAGCGGGAATAAATATATGTAAGTTCTGCTGGGGTCTGAAGTAACTCGTTATGCGGTTGAGATGTCGGACACGGTGAAATATGAGACAGTAGAAACATGGTTCATAAAAAATACGGTACAGCCGAATACGATAACTAGTAGAGAGAGGGTATAGTTCCAGCATGGAAAGAGAAACGTATGGACAACCCCCCGGTTATCACAGGCGTAGAAACGTAATCACCAGCTATATATATGTAAAGCAGTGATACCAGTATCAAAAGAAGCGAGTCTGATAGCCTCCTATAGACGCGTGGGTGGCACGAGACAGAGATCCGCGCGCAGAGCGGAGAGAGACAAGTATCCAGAATAGAGGACCAACAGGCAAGGGGTGCACGAGCTCCTGAGAGCCAATGACGGAGCAAGAAACGTCGGCGAGTCATCAGGTTTCGGTTTGTTAGTCGTCAGGGTTTGTTTTTTTCCCACCCGCACTCCCGCAAATTTCCGCAGCCGATGGGCAAACGGAGGGGATGAGGACGCAGTGGTCGATCAAGGATGGCTTTATCCCGATCGCACGGGCCGTTTGCAACGGAATAATCCCATATAATAATCGTTTGGCTTCCGTGGGGGGTTTCCGATAGAAGCGGGCCGTTAGAAACGGAACTACCCGGAAGCACGCGTAAGTGTTGGTCGACTAGTGGTGACATAATCCCGATCGCACCGGCCGTTAGAAACGGAATCATCACGTACAACAATCGTTTAGCTATCGCGGTGGGTCCTCGGTACGAACGGGCCGTTAGAACCGGAACCACCGGAAAGCACAAACACATAGTGGTTGATTAGTGGTGGCACAATCTCGATCGTACGGGCCGTTAGATTCGGAATCACTGCATAAATTAATCGTTTAGCAATCGAGGTGAGTCCCCGACATGAGCGGGCCGTATAAAACGGAAATATCACTAGAGAGCACGCGCAGGTAGTGTGGCCGATTATCGGTAATTTTCCCCATCGCACGGGCCGTTCAAGGCCGCGGTGGATCTAAAACCACCCCCTATCCCCGGGTTTCCGGCTGCCTCTTATCTCTAGATACTTTTTCGGTGCAGTTCATTCCGCCGCATTCTTAACACGCTGCATTTCGACCTTCAGCAATTGGGCGCCCAGCAGAGAGGGTGTCAATAACATTAGTGTTGTGATAACAGCAACTCGTGATTCTGTTCAGATCGGCCGTCCGTACGTTTTCAACGGAGGTCTACAGCTCGACTTTGCGGTGCTGCAGTGGTCGGAAATCGTCGAAAATCAGAAGACAAAAAATGAGACAAAAATACAGCCCCAACTGATCGTTTGCTCTTCACTTGAGGACAGCTGCATCTCCTCACAAGCAACCACAGCCCACTAAACTGAGCCACGCTCCCTAGGAGGTGCGTGAGGGGGTCGGGTGCAACGGGCAGCAGTTGTGGGCAGCCATAAATGACTCGCGAGGTGATTTGGTGAAGTCCAAGTTGCCAGCCAGCACACCAAAAAACAGCGAATTTCCCCCGAAATACACGACTTGACTGGTTTTGCGAGTTAGCATGTACCACCATGGCTACAACACGTGGAAAGAAACGGGTTTCACCAAACGATAGCTGAGGTTTTCGTGAATCCGGATCTACACAAATAACACGACCACGGAAAAAGTGCGGATGATAAGATTTCGTTCCCGTTTGGGGTAGGGAAGAATTTGGCTTAAAAAGGGCAAAAAAGGGCAAAAAAACGCTGTATTCTTTACAATTTGCATCACCTTTTTGGCCCTGAAAAAAGTGGATCTTGCTCGTAATTCTCCTATTTCTATTTCCGGGTCGTTTGTAATTTTAGGCGAAACGCCTACGCGGACTTAGTTAACAAAATAATCCCGAGGGATCCCCCGCTGCCTTAAAACGGAGTCATTGCAAATAATAATAATCGTTTGGCAGTCGTGGTGGTTTCCCGATATGAGCGGGCCGTTAGAAACGGAACACCGCCCGAAAGCACGCACAAGTAGTGGTGGGCCAAATGGGTTCCCGATCGCACGGGCCGTTAGAAACGGAACCACGAGGAGGCCGTTTTAGCAGTTTTCAGAGTACTGAGATAAGCCGTTCTCTGGACTGCACACGAAAAAAAGGAGGAGGGGGAGGTGCTCCACTCGCGTAGCACGACCGGAGGGAGGTTGGCCGCGTTTTGATACCTGGTATATGATAAGGGAGGCGTATACATGGGAAAAGGGGGCGCTGCAACCCCTTCCCCCCCCCTTTGCTATTTCGGTTCAGGTGTAAGGGAGGCGTATGCACGCCGGGGGTAGGGGCAGCTTAGCCCTTTCCCCACCCTTGCTCTGGGGGCATTTGATTTAAGCATATTTCGTGGAAGTGACAACCAAGCACTGAGATTTCGGAGGTGGTCCGCACATGTTTTTCAGACTACGGCATCCAAATCGAGCGGCCAAGCCGCGCGAAGGGTTGTACCCTTTCCACGGGTTACCGGTGTTCGTGATTGGTCCACGGCTTCTTGTGGTCAGCGAAGGCTCAGAAACAAAAAAAAACACCCTACAAAACTCTTTAAAGTGCAACGTACGTGGTACTTCATCTGGTATGTTTGGGGGTTCGAGTCCGGCAAGGCAACCTCCAACTTTGTATGAGGATCTCCAGAGTAACATCAAGTTGATCGATTTCACACGTCACAATCGGACGGCTGTTGCATAGAATTGGTCGACAGGTCTAGCAACACTAAGATGGCTGAAATCGCACACCAACATCACCCTGCACCGTGAATGCGAAACTGCGTGAAATGTATTGACTGTATGGAACGGAAGACGTGGCACCCACCGCATTTGATGCGACGCTGGTTAGGAACAGCACGGCCACCGAAGCACCCAGAAGCACCGCCCCGGGGCCGTCGCGTAGTTTAGAGAGGAGGGGGTAGGAGAGGAAGACGGGGATCGATAAACAGCAGGACCAGCGTTGCGACCTTGTCGGGCCTATCTGGGTGACAATCCACGGATATATGAAGAGCTGGAAGATGAGCATGCCCCCGCCGCATATAGAAAGGGCCTGCAGTGGCAGTGAGCGCGTGGGCACAGAGGTAGGAGAGGAGCGGAGTGGTGTTAATATGAAACGGGCTAGCGAAAATAACGAAGCACGTGTGAAAACGACCGCAAGGCATTCAAACGCACCACAGAACTGGAGGTCGGGCCGTGTGAACAGTTTTAGTTACCGTAGAAGGGCATCGGGTAAACCCCCAAATTTAGACCGAAATGGGCACTGGCCAAACGCCAGGGAGAGGTTATATATCCGCAGCAAGAGAGAGAGGGAGGCTCACAAATATAAATCTGGCTGGATATGACGTCGAACTACTGCTGCGCTAAGCGAAACATGTAGCCTGGCCGCTCTACGTTCTTCACTGCGTTTTCGGAATGGTGCCGCCGCCAACGTTTTGACAATGTATTGACTCTTCCCGGGCAGAGCTAGGGGGGCATCGGAGGAGAAAACCTCGGTGTGCGTTTTCGACAAGCAATACTACAGTTGTGCCAAACGCGTACCAGCCCTTGAAGGCTGGCTGTAAGCTAAGTACCGTCGACGGGAAAAACGTTGGTGAGAGCCGTGAACACAAATTACACTCAGAAGATTTCGAGAAGAAAATGTTTCCGTCAGGCACCGCCAACATGTACGTACATACTGAACGCAACGTTATGGAATATCCCAGGCAGGTGCAAAACTGAAATTAGGAAAAACGCTTACACTTGGGGCGCTTGCTTGCTTTGGGCCGGCCACCAGCCGCGCCCAACATTTGTACAACGTCTTGAGTTGTCCAGTCCCCGATGCTGATCGTCCACAGACGGTCTTTCAACTCAAACGGTTTGACCAGCTAAGAAACGATAAAGCGCGCGACGGAAGCGACAACATAAATAACGAAGCCCGCATGCTAGAGGAGGTGTTTATTACCTGTCCGATCTGTTTGGTCGTCCAACCCAAACCTCCGTTGGCCAAAGTGCTGAGAGCCCACAGCGGGTACACCTCCTGGGTCCCAACGGATATGAACTGCATCGGTGACAAGCAATACAAGGGGTCCGGCAGAAACGGCGGTGCGGTGTCTGTTACCTTGTGCACACATAGGCCCAGTTGCGGGTATATCCTTTGGCCGAAGGGGGGCTTGTGTGTGTGTCTTAAGTAAGTACAAGCCGAAGATATGCTGCGCCATAGCAGCGGGCACATAACCGGGGAGCATCCACAAGATACAGCAATGCGACCTCTCAATACGGTAAACAACGCTCTTCTCACCGAAAACAAGATGTACCCGAACAGGACCGTGCGGACCCGCTTCTCCTCGAGCATCTTAAACGGCAGCAGACACGTCCGTATATAAGCAAGCATCCCTCTCTCTTCCACCCGGGTTTGCACTCCACTGGACGATGTCAACGGCTCAGGAGCGAGAGGTAGCTTCTCAACAGCTTGTGCCCGGGCGCTGCTACCGTCACTCCCTTTTCCGCGCTTGGTTTCAGGTTCATTTGTACCTCCACGCCCATATATCTCCCCTCCGCCATCGCCGTGCGTGAGTTGGGGATAATCGATCTCCCGGAAGATCGTACAGACGACTTCCTCCTTTTCCACCGCCGCCGCCGTTGGACTAAGCTCGCAGCCACGCCTGCATCCAGATATGGCAATCACAAAACGCTATGAGGCCGCAAGAGTGCGGAAATAGGCAGTACGTGTTGTACACCACATCATCATTTGTCATTCGTGTGGGCACGTTGTCAATAATCACCACCCTGTCCCCCTAAAGCAGTGTACCGACCGCTACAGGTTTTTCCGAGTTTCGCTCGCCTGTGTGGAAAGTGTCGATCAACATCGACTCGAAAGGGCGGGAAACTGGGGTACATCGCCAATTTGACACCTGCTTCGGAGACGGTTTGCCAGTCAGCGACGCACACGCGCAGTTCTGCACCTAACTGGTGTTGATACTGCTAGGGTTTTATACGTGCACGTGACTGCAACGTTTTTGTTCGGAGGCTGGGGGAGCGGAGGTTTCGACGGGACGACTAGGAGTATAGCATTATCCCGATCCCGGCATGGCGCAAGATGGTCCCGGCACGGTATCTGGCAATGCGAAACTCAAGCTTGGCTCTGACACCTCAACTGGCACTTGAACAGGCGCGTGTACTGTACACTCGCCGTACCCTAATAAGGGTAGGTAATACATAACCACTGGTGCCAACACGAGCAGCGCGACTTCCTTCATTTCGACCGTGCTGGCGAACCTCGACGAATACCTGCCGCTATCATTTTGGGCGTCCACTGTCTCTTCGAGGAAGAAGTACACCAGAACAATGCCTGCCAGGCACAGGCCCGCCCCGAGGACGTTTGGAAGCAAGTATGGAAACCTATTTGGTTCGGACGTCGGCAGAAAGCACGGAGACAGAAAAACCGAACAAACATTGTTAGCAGACAGCCCGTCTAGGACAGCACCCGCGTTTCAGGGGAACAAGACGGTTTCCTATTGGATATGGACATATTCTGCAGTATACTTTCGATATGTCTGTATACCTCGTGGTGAAAATAACATCAGAAGAGCCTTCCACTATCTTGATCGACGAAGTAGAAGGAGGATCGGTGTCGGATATTGTTTTGTACCGCTCCGGCGGCCGCGCAAACGAAACGACGAGGGCAGGTTTGCCGGTAGTGCGACTACGATGTGACCAAACCCACGAGGCTGTTGATTATGGACAACACGTTCTACCAACGCGGCGGTTTCATAATCAGCGGATACCTTCTACTCAGACGGTGTATCCGTGGCCCATTGGTTCGTTACCGCTAGAACCAAGGTGTGCTATGATAGGGGTAGCATATTTTGGCCGAAAGCCTTCTGTCTCACGGGGCTCCTCAACTAGACTAAATAACTACCCGATGCCGTTGGACGGCTACAGTTTCGTTCGATTAATACCTAGGCCGTGGGATTCGTTCATCGGGCTGCGCTTTCGTGTTTTCGCCCGCAGTGGGTGTTGCGGGTTTGGTATACACCGCTTTAAATGAAAATCCCCAGAATGTTTGGGTGGATACCCCTGTCGTTGCACGCGTTGAC
The DNA here is from genome assembly GCA_037833945.1 of Alaria marginata. NCBI lineage: Eukaryota > Phaeophyceae > Laminariales > Alariaceae > Alaria > Alaria marginata. Next base: position 8,828 of record JBBMKB010092396.1, read on the forward strand.
GGGGCCACTCCCTCTCTCGGCCGGCGCTGACTCGCGTGGCACAAGTCGACGCAGTGGCAACAGTTGAGACCAACCTCAGGCACTCCTGAAGAACCGCCGATGAAAGCCCACGGACGAACGCAACGGCCGAAGAGATGCCTAACGACAAAATCAAACCCACGAACAAGCACTGACAACACATCTAGCTGATGAAGGTAATGCCGGGCGATCCTTGGGGGCAGCGCCCGTCGACAAGTTACTTATGACGGTGTTCCCGTGGCGGTCACCTTCCAAATAGCCCCGATTCCGAAAACACGGTAGGGAAGTGATCCGCTGGTTCAGCCAGCAGACCACCCAGTCCAGCGCCGAGGACAAGTCCGACCGACCAGCACCCTTCATGGCGAGAAAGACACGTGGATCAGACGAAATGACAACAAACTTTGTTGAGAATATATCGGGCAACGCATGCGGGGGCAATAGGCATTGCTCATATCGTAGGCAGTGCTTATATCGTAGGGAATAACAGACAATACTTATATAATATAGGGTGTGACGGGCAACACTTATACGATACGGTGTAACAGGCAGCTGTTGCAGGGGGTAGCATGGCACAGCAGCTGGCAAGGGTGCAACCCTAACTGTTGAACAGTAGAATAAAACCTATTCCTGTCTGTGCGTTGCAGAGGCGACGGGAGCAGGATCCGGAAGGGGTTAGCGTCGCTTCCCAGTTATAATTATGCGTGTCGAGGCTCTGACTCTGTGATAAGAGCTGCAGAGGCGGCACCGAAGTGTCTGTGTAAATCACTTGTGATGAGAAGAATGGAGAAGGTATTTTTGAAATAGGAGCTTGCGGCCAAAACGTAGAAACCAAACAGAGAAGAGCAAAGTAGAAGGAGGTGGAAGAGAGGGAGAGAAAAGCAGAAGATAACAAGAGTGACCGAAGTGGGAAAATTCGTCACCAGGTCGTCTCGGGACAATGCCCATGCTACGGGCAGATGTACTCTACATGTTTTCGTATTGGCCGACCGTCCGTCCTATAGTAACGTTCCTTGCAGTGTCCCCTGCAACGTTCGTCGATACGTAAACAATACACCGGCGAACAGGAAAAAACGAGTCTCTCCACATATCCCCGCATCTAGAAAAGTATATGCAGTGTAGTGACGATGGATCAACTAGATACTACAGTAGTGGACTGCAGAGTCCATGTTCCAGTATTATCGGCACGTCAAGTCATCAAAGTTTAAAAACTATTCCTAGCTTCAAAACACATCAAGAGATTCATGTGGTTCTTGGTTTGTCGTTGGAGTTTCGTATAAATACAAGTATGCTGCCGTGATTAACTCTGCATACCTGGTACCAGGTACAATATAAAAAAAGTATAACGTGGGTGCGGCTTTCTACAATGTGCTGGTATTACCTTTTTCTACACGGTTTCATTTAGCATCTACTGTAGTATAATATATTTTGCACAGCGCATTGCGGCTGTAGCAGTTCTATGACTGGCAGTGCAACACCAACCTGAGCCTTGTCTTCTCCCCCCTGGCTGCAACATACACTGGTAACTGATATACGCCTTATGTTGTTGTGTAAATGTGCGGTGACATCACCTGTGATGAAGCTCATGCCGACCACCTCGTGCTCTCTTCCGCAAACTTCGGAGATCATCGTCTTGCAATTCGCTACTACACCGTTCAATGCTCCGGTAGCAAACCTGCCCAGACGCAACCGTGGAAGCATAGGAGTGTAAACCGGGAGCGACGAATTAAATTTTAGCGGCCTTACGCACTGCCCAGTCGATATGTGCTTGCGAACGAGCGACACAAAACTAATACGGCTGACCTGTTGGTTTACGCATCACTGGATGTTATATGTTGGGCCTCCCTTTTTTGTCTGACATTTCGTGTCTGTCCTTCTTTCGTTGGTGCTCAGGCGCAGAGCTCAACGTAGGGCGCCCCTTAATCCACTTCTGATACTATGTTGCTGGTATGTTTCTTGAGTAATGTCTTATGCAGCATTGTCGATTACTGTCCTCGCCGCAAGGTCCCGCGGAGGTCTAAGGCGACGTATACTGTCGGCTGGTATCAGCTGGTAGCGAGTCAGCGACGACATTCGATATTAAGGAACAACCCGAGAAAACAAAAAAAGGGTGACCTGAAGTTGGAGTCAAATATCGACGAGACAGACCATTCCATAGCGAAGTCCCGAACCCCTCACCGTAAAAAAACTGCCCAGTAAAAATTGGTTGAGAAACCGAAAGTGACCGACAGGGCTGCTATGAAAAATAGCCCCGAGTACATGACCGGCAGTCGACCGTGTCGGTCGGCCAAGCGACCCCAGGCGTACGAGCTCACAAAGTGCCCGACCATCAGGGCCGACGACAGGTAACCCGCGTAGTAACCTGCATGTCATGGCCAAGTCGATACACAGTACACGCGCACCACCGAGCAGCAGTGAGTCAGCTTGAAGGGCATTACAAGGAAACCGAACGGCGAGCGGTGGATATTTAGCAGCACACAAAGAAATAAAGAGCGGACGCCCTCATCTGGACCCGTTGTTGACGCGTAGCACTATGAAAACATCTGGTAATGGATGACACGTAAGTAGAGCGGCCCAGACGTACACAACTCGAGAGGAACGATGAGCGACTGCGTCTAGGGGCTGGGGTGAATGAATTGCAAGAGCTGTCGACAATATTCCATTGCTTCGGTATCGAGTATCACAGCGTCCTAACAAGGCTAGTTCACGTGGTGTTCGACCGGAGACATTATCCACCTTACTTCTAGGGGTGCACATACAAAACAAAGGCAAAACTGTGTACATAAGGTACTCCAAAGTGATCTGTAGAACCGAATGAACGAAACGTTGTTGTGTGGGTTTTTGGAATTATGGCATGTAACGCAGAGGTAACAAGTACATAGTGACTCAAGCTGAATTTCGAAATTCAATTCAATTCGATGTGTTAGCGTATCGAGGGGTCGTATTAGATATGGTACTCATTACAACAGAAGTAGTGCGTGCCATATGTTCAATGCTGGATACCACATGGTATCTAGTAGTACTTGCACGCAACGGCACAGCAATATGCGTGTGGCAGCCTTGCTGTCATCTCCAACGTACCTGGTATATACCAGTACGTGGCTTGACAGTGTACCTGGTATCGGTATAAGTACCTTAGGTAGGTACTCGTAGCCTCAAGGGCATATAGCAGATAGCTTGATTGACAAGCAGTACTGTGCCCGATGCAGTCGTCCGTAGAGTAATCCCATGGTAGGGGTGCAGCAATAAGTTCCTGAGCTGCTGACATGAGGAGCTCAATATCTCACCCGACACATGTTTTCCAACCTTTTCGTTCGCGCAGGCCCATCAACATTTCTATCCGCTAGTCTTAACACAAATGCGCTCGTAAAATGATCACACCAACCGGTATTTCCTGACTGCAGGAGCTCAACCGGTTAGGGACGTTTGACCCCAAACAGTGCAACCCCTACCGTGAGATGACTCCGTACTCGTAAGTACGTAAGTACGTAAGTAAGCGAGACTGTCAGCGTTTTTAGAAGGACCCCGAAATGTGGGAGAAACGTTCTTGGAAATG
>JBBMKB010092397.1:0-11144 GCA_037833945.1 Alaria marginata
ACCAGGTGCTACCGCAATGGAGAGCATAGTCTGCACCCCGCGCCAAGTGACATTGACACGCTTCACGCCTGATCGCATAGCGGACATCGACCGCGACACCGAGAAGCATCCATCGAGTCGAGGAACACCCGCTATTTTAGCCTGAGGTATGGATAAACTGTGACACAGACGAGGTGGCATCAGCCATTCGTTTGAGTTGTCCGGGCGGGCTTGTTTTCCGCCTTAAGTTTTTTGTATTATTAATAGAAACGCGTGTGATATATACAAGCTTGCGACAACCACAACGAACCCTGAGTTACGATAGGTTTTAGTTTGGACCCTCCTGCTGTTGACGGAGAAGACCCAACTGCCGCATTAAAGGGCGGCGAAATACCTCTGGTTTATGTCGTCTTTAGCTAAGTGTTCGTGGTACCACTCGTGGTGTGTCTTACGAGGCAGCAGAGAATGTACTGCTGTACCACATTCACGACAAAATAAGCAGGAATAACCCCGGATGGAACCGGCGATATCGATATTAATAGTATGGAAATTGATTAACAGACGTGCAAAGGTGCCCACCGATACATCTATGCACCCTGAATAGACAACACCATATCGTGCGTCGTCGGATGCCGTAACTCAACTGACAACAGAGGTTTATACTTTGTTGTGCGCGTTGCTTAGCGTTTAACTACACAAGGGTTTTGTGGCTGACGCCGCCCGCTCAATAAACCGAGTCCAAGACCTTGGTAATGGACGCATATTATTTGTTGACGACGAAAAAGGGTCGTAGCTTGATATTTTTGGCGGCGTGGTGAAATCACCGTGCAGAACCAAACACTGGCAAATGGCCTGCATGAAATATAGCACACCTACAACAGCGGCCGAAGGCAGCCCACCCCATACTAAATATACTTAACCGCGATCAGGCGCCAGAATCCAACAATTCGCCATGACATCGCCCACCATTGCGGAAGAGGGGAATCTCAAACAACAAAAGAACGAGAGTAGACATGGCAAAACCGCCATCCCCAAAACCCAACAACTCACCGGCATTCCCCCACCAACAACCAACAGCGACTGAAATAACCGCATATCAACCTGAGTGTTATCGGCACCACGCCAGAGAACCAAATGCCGCATATTATGTGAATTGAGCATTACCCCTTAGAACCCAATCCCATTGCCGCACCATAATGTCGGTACGGTATAAAGCACCCCCAACAACGACGGAAATAACCCGAGCTAATATAAAGTAAAACCGTCGTCACGCCCCAAAACCCAACAACCCACCGGCATGATGCAGCATAATATTAGCTACCCGAATAATAATAGCAACAAACAGCAGCAACCGCAGATGTGTTTTTGAAAATACCGCGAACAACTATACTGCAGTGTGGCTAGAAGCAATGCTCCTGCACCAGGTTAATACCGTAGACCGTAGCACACTATTAGCTACTCGTAGTAGAAGAGCAGCAAGCGGCAGTAGGCGTGTACAATATATCCCACGTATTTTCACGGCCTGGTACACGTATCATACTAAAAAATCGCGAGATGGGTCATCCCAGGGTAGGGATGCAGTAATAAGTCCCTGAGCTCCTAACATTAGGAGCTCAATATCTCATCCAAAACATGACTTCCAAGATTTTCGTTCGCGCGACCCGATCAACATGTCTATCCGCTAGCCCTAAAACAAGTGCACTCGTAAAATGATCATACCAACCCTTAGTTCCTCACTTTAGGAGCTCAACCGGTCAGGAACGTTTTACCCCCAAAATTGCAACCCCTACCGTGGGATAACTCAGATGTCCATGGTATTTTAACGCCCAAGGGTACACGTATATACTTGTATACAAGAAAATCGCGGAACGGCGTGTGGAAAAAATGAAGCCCTGTGGTGGACCGGATGAAATCCGCGGAACGGCGTGTGAAAGCCCGGATTGAATCGAACGGTGGGAAGGGCCAGGAGTCATAAGAAATTAATAATAATCTTTACCATATGTACAAGATTTTTGCGGCTGACGCCGCCCGCTCAATGAAGCGAGTCCAAGACTTTGGTAATGGATGCATCATGATTTGTCGGCGACGAAAAGGGGTCGTAGCTTGATATTACTGCGGTAAAGTAACCGTACCAAAACCAAACACTGCCAAATAGTCTGCATTATATATAGCACACCTACAACAAAGACTGAAGGCAGCCGACCCCATATCATACTACATAAATATATCCGCGATCACGTAGGAATGCTAGAACCCAACGTAACACCATGACATACTGTAGTACACCAGGCCGACTGGGGGCAATCTCCAACAACGAAATAACGAGAGCAGACATGCGAAAACCGCCATCATCCCCAAAACCCAACAATTCACCGGCATTGCCACACCAAATACCAACAGCGCACCTAACAAAGGATTACCGGCACCACGCAGCAAACGACGGGCCAGTTGAGCTCCTAGAGTGAAGGACTACCTGTTTGTAACTAATGCTCACGAGAATAGTTGGTTTAAGACGAGCTCATAGAATTGTTGGTCGGGTTGCCCCGAACAATATCTTCGAAATCGTGTTTCCCGTGAGATTTTGAGCTCCTTTTGTCAGCAGCTCAGGAATTTATGCTGCAAAACTCTACGGTGGGATGCTTGCACAGCAGTGTCATGATACCACCAAAACGCAGTGCGTATGATATACGTATACATTATTAACTCATTAAGAGCGATGTTGTTGAAAAACCTGACCTGTGTGACAGAGTTAAAAACACGTAATGACGGAACTTCTCAACCACTGCTCTATAGGAAAAATCCCCGGAGATCTTATTAACTCAGTAAGAGTGATATTGTTGAAAAGGTGAAGCCCTGTCGTGGACTGGTGGGACAGGAATTAAATTCACGGAACGGCGTTTGAGAGCCCGTATTGAATCACACTGTGAAAAAGGCTCTAGGCGCTTTCGCGCCAAAGCTAATGTTCTAAGTATGTACGTCCCAGGTATGCCGTAGCACTGATGTTCACCTGCTCGAAAAGTTCAGTGACTGCCAACTTGTGTTGAAACCGACTTTTTTCCTGATCTACGAGTACTGCTGACGTTCAGGGTAAGACTACACGAACGTCTAAGCATCAGCAGCCCTGTTGTGCCCTGTGTGTACCGCTGAAGTTGGTCGGAGAACAAGCAGTACATAGAACCTGTACACCACACGCTTACATATACAAAAATGACTTTTATTTATGACTTTCTATCCTCCGGCGGCCGAGGGTTTTTCCTCGCGTGTTCTGCTGCGGGGCGTAAACAGCGCCCATCAGTGTATTACGACGCATGTCTGGATCACGGCCGACATCCGTGTCGGTGCTCTGAACATACAACGTCGCTGAGCTGGCTCTTTTTTTCGAGGGGGTTGCGCACCGCCTCGCTGAAAGGAGTTTCATAGGTGCATGAAAAACCTCACAGTTTCTCACGTTTTAAAATGGACTTCTCCCCTCTCAAGTATATTTGTTGGCTTCGCTCTTCCTGCCGCTGTACAGCATTATCAGTCCTATTGCCTTTACCCTCACTGTTGTCGGCTACGACGCAGCAGCAGCATTAGCATCAGCAGCAGCATTCCTTGGTGACAACAGCCACGGACGTTGCTACAGTGGGTATGTGCGTGCGCTTAATTATGTGTGTGTGGATAGTTTCTTGTCATATGTACGCCAAACGATCGAGAAGAGCGATGACCTTGTTTGGCAGTAGGAAACCGCTTAGTCTCGAAACCACGAAATTATTGTACATCAGTACAGCTGCTTCGTAGTAATACAGCGCCAGCGGTACAACGGCAGTCGTGCTCCAAGGTCCCGATTTGTACCAGTAGTCACGGCCGATGCCATGGGCGTGTGGCCGATCACGGCATCAGCAGGTGATAGAACAACGACAGCAATTAATCTCACATCATCCGGCCTCATACCACGTGTACGAAAGGTATACAACAGCAGCAAAAATAGTACGACATGTAACTCAAACCTGCCCGTATCATTAAATCGCCTGTGGTTTACCTCTTCTGAGTTGCACCGCCCCCGGCATAGTAAGCCTACCATATCTCAAGGGGAACCTTATATTTCAATATGAAGTACGCTGGTGCCTTCTACAGCTCCGTCACGTTTTGCCCCCTCTAAATGAGTATGGTTGTTTCCATGGGCACATCTATTAGACACTGACCGTATTGAAGTCATGTTGTGGACCCTGGCACTAGCCAGTACTGAGGGGAGTGGCCGATCTATATTCTTCAGAGGTACATGCACCTAATGTAACCCGCGCGATCGAAGTATCACCCACAGCTCGCAAAGCTGAACGACCACGAAATGCGCGATCTCATAGCTGTATATATATATATTTTTTAGAATAATATATGCTATTCAGAGCACAGCAGCACTTTGTCCCACCTTCTTAACTGGGTTTGGCGGAATGCTCCACCGGTTGCAATGCAAGGCTCAATACTCTTGGATTATTTCTGCTTGCGTGTATTTTACATCTGGTTTGTCTGGTACACGCGTTTGTTCGCACCTGGTCCATCCAGCATACACGGTATATCGGCTCCACCAGTGCTTCAGAGTACACCTACAGAGTTGCCAAAATACTGAATTCAGCCAATATTTTAATTCGTACGCACAAAGTTTGGGGGGGCTGTAAATATGTGCAGTAGCATTTCTCGTACCGTACGCCCTTTTTCCGACGTTGGGTGTATTACAGTGTTTAACTTACGACCTAGTGCCAACTATATCACTGTAAAATCGGCCAATAACTGACGTATCATCCTCCGCCACTGTTGCGGAGTGTGCCCCCTTACGGCCAGGAAAGTCTAAGGAGTCAGAAGCTTCCGTAACAGTTTAAGCACATTACTAGAAAAGCCATCACACTCGCCAACTTCATAGCGTAATCGAGTATGAAGGTCCTCGTTCCAGTCAACTGTCCAACACTCGCCAGACTCAACAACAATACCCCCCCCTAAAGGCATCCTTACATACTTCAGATCCCAGCGTGCGTACATGTGTCTCTGCCTACAAACACTATTCAGCGGCAGGTGCAAAGTACCCGAGACCTCTACATTTAACCCCAAACATTTGACATCGGCCTGATATTCGGATTTCTTAAAGCCGGTCGCGTAAATTAGCCCGTGACGTGAGAACTAGTTATTTCCATGTATGATACGGCGTCCGGACCGAAATGGTTGAGCGTGCGGTGTTCCGAAACCATTTCCACCCACACTACCTTACTAACGGGCAACAGGTTTCCCATCGGGCGGACGCAATTCCATCTTAAAATCCAGCCGTTTACCTACCCAATATTCACGCAAACAAACACGAAGTTTGGTGTATTTAGCGGAATGTACATCCTCGCTGTGACTATCGTACCTATACCCAAGCGTAACACTTTCACGGTGTGCCCGAGAAACAGACGTGTCGGGTCGACAGGACGGGTGAAGTTCCGCCCACCACTGCCCAAACACCTTGAACTGACCGGGCGCTAGCCAAAGTGACGCGATTGACCAACGAATGCCATCCTGAAGTAACAGTTTTCCAACCGTAGTGCGGTCGTCTACGTTGTTTCGAACGAATTACCAATATTGTATGCCTCAACCCGTTCCTCGGGGAATCTGGCGGTGTCGTTGTAATGACGTAGGTCATTCGATGCCTACTGGTATCGTTACCTTGATGATTGCACCCCGAACACTTGGTCCAGCAGCTGCTGGCCAGCTACACGCAACTAGACACTGTCTTCTTGGGTATTTTCACCAGGCTGCCAGCACCGTCCTGTGCTGTACGCCCTCGGTGTTGCCTCTCGCGCGATATACGAATTACCTCCATGTTGCTGCAATCTGTGTGGGTGTCTCAATCACACAAAATGATTAAAAAACAAACCGTCAACGTAATGCTTTCATGTAACACTAACCCAACTTTATTTAAGTGCGGTTCCTGCAACTCTATGGCAGTTCTACTTTAGATCGAACAACAATCTCGAAGCCAGAACCTATCATCCATAGGAAGTATGCACTATTATTTGCAATAATCATACCGAAAAAAAAGCAATCCTCAGACGGTGACACCCCACTGCAAAAAGTACAACCCTGTGATTAAAAAAACACATTACGATGACGAAGGATGTTATCCCCGCAGTATCTCCGGGCTTTTGTCAAATTGTATGTTTCGTAATGTGTTTTCACGGCCGATGAAGCAGCCGTTGGTTTCCCGCTGATTTTTTTACTTGAGCTCATTTGTGCGTTACCTCAAAGATGATGTTCGTTCATTTTGGTTGTAGTGTCTCGTCAATTGCGCAACACCTAACCAACGGCGAGAGTATCAGTAGACCCCATATTTTAATGTAGTAAATGTGTTTGTGGTGGAAATTGGAATTTTCCACGATTGGTCCGTCTCATGAAATGGGCTGCACAACGTTGGCAGTTGAACAATGCGTGGTTTTTACACAAGTGCGGTGTATTATCAACTCGACTGTTCGTCCTTCTCAAGGTTCCAATTGCGACATCGTGACTCTTTTGTTAATGGTCGTGGTCAAGTGTGCAGAGGTTGCTGAACCAAACCGGATAACTTGACGATAACGTCGAAAACGTTGATGTCTGTCAGCGCTACAACTGAATCACGCATGCAAGCTACTTTTAATTGGTGGTGCCGTTCGCCACTGGCACATTCCTCGCACTGATGGAGCCAATGGCAACATAGTCCGATCAACGATGGCATGCTTCCGGCACCGTGTTACTGTTAGACCGAATCAAAAACAAAAACAGAATGGGCTGAGTGTGCCCCATGTTACGATGCTAATGTGACAAACAATTTGGGAACATGTTAGGTTGAACTGCACACCTTCCCGTCTGTTTGCCTTTTTTTGGCATCAGCGTAAGTTGTGACCGTGTCACCTAGCACCCATGTGCGGGAAATGTCTTGGCATTCACACACTGCAGGCTATCATCATCAACAGATGATTTGATTTTGTTGGCTTGGCGCACGGGCATGGTAACGACAGTGCGAAATAAACTTAGTTTGACTCAAAGTGAGGTCGGTTTGTCGGTCGGTATGGGCCCACCGGTGGGGTTTTGTAAATCATACTCATCGCCGAAAAGCGAGTCTTATCTTTTTTCTACGGTGGACGTTTTTTGCGGGGGACTCTTTGTCAGTAGAATAACATGTGCTACAATTTATACATGTTAGGAAGGACGTGGTACAACTCCTTACTGCCAGGTGCCGCTTCGATTACATGGTATACCTCTTGCTAGTACCCTTACAAAACATAGGATGTTTCGTGATGTTTTCCGTAGCCACCACAGCAGTGCTATCGTAGGTCCGAGACGGGGTAGGCACAGAGAGTACAAATTCGAGTTCGTGTTACCACGACCATTTGGCGTCGCATTAAACCAAACAGACAAAACTACGTCAACCGCTGTAGTTTCAACCAAAAACCTCGAAACAAATCTCCAGTTGAAACCCATATTTTCCGTGGTTTCCTAAATCGCCGAGAAAGGTTTTGACTTCAACAAGCGGCGGCTATCCCGGTAGGCTTCCGAGATCATGGTGATATCATGGTTATTGGGACGGCGGCCGATAATCGCTTCGGCCTTGGCCGGTCAGGTTTAGTAAGTCCTGTTTTGGAGGGACCAAGCCGTAAGGTTTGCAGACTCATCACCCTCGGCGCCCAAATCCACGTTGACGTAGCAATGACGTTCTCGACTCCGAAAATGATTTGTTTTACCCCACCAGAAAATACAGGATGTCGTGTTAATCAACTATCCGAGCGTGACATCGAGATGCCGTGCGACTAAAGGTATTCGCTTCGCTGTGCAAAACTCCATTTCCATGTGTTCCCTTCTAACTCTGCCTACCTAGTGGACCCGTACCAATGCACGGGTCGACGCAATCGAACATTGCCGACCAGGCCTTCTCACAATTTGGTCGACGCTTGTACGTTAGCAATGTTCAACGTGCCGTGCAGGTTGACTTTACATCGAATCCCGCTTGTTAAATGTACGATATAGTTGTACTGAAAACGGTCACACAGCTGTGGATACTGCCCCGAGTACGAAACTTTGTGAGTGCCACGAATGTGTCACTATAGGATGTTGGTTCGTCCAATAGGCATCCTATAATATGTCTGGACACGGAATGGATACCAAGCTATGTGGTGATGGCTATGAGCACACGTGACGACGACCAGTGTGCCGTTTTGTATTGAACCCTTTCGCAGGGTATTGTTTTGCATTTGAAATAAGGCAAGACTACTTCAACGTGCCCACATCCCAGGCGTAATGGATTTTTGAACCCACAACAATCGTTGCGAAAGTAGTGTTTCTACAAACCTAAAACAGCAACTTTTTGTATCTCGGGCCCCAAGAAAGGCACCTCGAGAACGTTTATTGCTGGCTATTGAAACAGCCGAGATATGATGGTTTGGGCCAGCAACAACAAGGCCACAACATCAGTTCAACCAGTAAAGCCATGTTAAGCGACCCATCTCCTCTAGTCATACCGCTCATGTGGCACGCATAAATATGATTGCCAATGTGGCCGAATACAACACACCCGAACTCAGCAACTGCTGTATGGCCTATACATGCCGAAATGTGTAACACCTACGCGGATTCAAACCGGAGCGGTAGATCTGTACGCTGACGTAAACACGTAGGTGTATCACACGCCGATATTTACTGCACCAGTATATGCAAAGGTACAGGCCAGACGCAATACCACATCGATACAGTCTACACCGGATATATTCGTACCAGCCACGACGGGGTACGTTGGCAAGTATTACGAGATAGTGAACAATGTGGACTTAGTGTGTACTCCTGCCGTGAGCAAGTTCGTTACGAGAACCACGGGTGGATCTGCTTTTTTTTTGTGATGGTGGACACGTGATATAGATACCGTTATTTTTTCAGGATTTTAGGTCGTTGGAACGGCCCAGCTCTTCGAATAGAGCCCAACTGATAGATAGACAGCCCCACAGACGTATGCCGCTTTTTGTGGCAAACAGTCCAACAAGTGACTGACGACTGACTGACAACAATGCAAGGAGCGTTTGGTATGATTATTTGATACAACACCAGGTGGTAGATACTGTTGTAGACAGCCCAACTGGCGTATACAGCTTTCCTTAGTAAACAGTCCAAAAACTGACTGACGACTGACCAACACATCAGCAGCAGAGAGAGTAGCATGTCTCTACCGTAGACCGGCACAACAAAATCACAACGAACCTGGTCTATGGGGTCTATACAGCAGTACGCGGCACAACGTTACAACGCTCAATGCTGCCGCCCAGCAGCACCAGCAGGCCACACCGCGCGTATGTGTGGCACATGTATCTGCGCTGTACTGCTGTGGCCAGTTGCTTCTCTCGGGGTCTGTGATCCGTAATCCACCACCTCTCTTTTGCTGCTGTGTGTGTTGTGTGTGGTTGATTTACGTTTCCTGCATTTTGAACGGAAATATAAGAAACGTTTAGATGCAAGGTTAGTATTTTAGCAGTTCTTACACATCTAAGCGGTATGGGTCTCGTGTTCCTTACTGAAAAGAGCGGCGCATCAACACAGGGAGGCTGTTACCGTAAAGATACGAGTACTCCCCCGAATGAACGACGACCCCAGTGCTGCTGACGTTTAGAGTACACCTCGGGATACCTACTTTAAACGACCTCCCGTGAATACAGAGCACGATATGTACTTTTACATAATTGCGAGAGCTCGCCCTATGTTTGTTTGTTTGTTTGTTTGTTTTTCAGATGTTAAAGGGTATTTACACCGGAGATATAAATACACCAGATGTACCCCCCCTACCCCGCCGCCCTCATAATCTCTTTTGGCCTAACACCTTTTCGTGCAGTAGCTCCTGTTAATTTGTAAATCTATCACAATACACAGCAGTCAGATTTTGTCCCCCTCCAAATGTTTGTTTTTTTGTTTCCGCGCACAAATTGATCAGCATCACCCTGTTGACCTTGGTACTAGCTAGCACAAAGAGGAGCCGCCGACCTATATATTTCATGAAGACATACACACCCTGTAATACGCGCGAACAGAGTATCACACACAGCCTGCAAAGATGAGTTTCGACCCAAATTTTCGATCTCAGAGCTGCAGTGTATTTTATATTGTTTTTATATCGCCAATTACTTGCGTGTCTCACCCTGATATGATACAGTACCACCACCAGACATCTAGACAACTGATTTCGACTCAGAGAGCGCACAACCGCAATGCGACAACAGAACCCAGCAGTACAAGTAGCAGCGGGCAATATCGTGCGTGTGTGGCAGATCTGTGGTCTACCATGTGTGGCAAATGTATCTGCGCTGTACTGATGTGGTGAGTTGCTTTTGTCAGGGCCTGTGATCCGTAATCCACCACCTTTGCTGCTTTGCGTTGTGTGTGAATGATCCACGTTTCCCGCACTCTAGACGGATATATATGCAATGTTTGGATTCAAGATTAGTATTTCAACAGTCGTATATATCTCCGATTACGTTCGTTACTCGCCCTGATATGATACCACCAGACATCTAGACAGCTGATTAAAACTCAAAGAGCGCACAACCAATGCGGCAACAGAGCCCAGCAGCACGAGTAGTAGCACAGGCAACATCGTGCGCGTGTGGCAGACCCGTGGTTACTCCTCGAGGAGGGGTGTTATGTAGTCCCGTATGGAAGATGTTGGCGATTCGATATTTTCAACTTTTGGGCGCAAATCGTCCCAATGTCTAACACGAAATAGTGATCTTTTTAGTAAAATGTATCGGTAAACCCCGGGGGGACACGAAAATGCGTTGCCACAGACTTTTATGTTTAGGTTTTACTGTAGACTGAATCAATAACCTACGGTACCAGGTATGTGTACAACCCACCGCATCCAAGCACTGGTCGCCCCATACAGCATAGTGTTCGGTTGAGGATTACGGTTATAGGGTTAGGGTTAGGGTTAGGGTCAGGCAGCAGCAGCACGGATAGCCTTCGGTACACATCACAGGTCGACACATAGCCTCTGCCAATGCACCCTCCGCCCCTGCCAATACCACAGTGCTCTGCGGGATCGTCCCCGCCCTAGAGCGTGCGACACTTGGGGACCTGATGATGTAAACCGTGAGGAGGCGAAGCCGACCGAACCAACGGGCCCCTCCGTGCGTGGCCGAAGGCCCTCC
>JBBMKB010092408.1:0-11142 GCA_037833945.1 Alaria marginata
GGGGTGGGGGGGGGGGGGAAGAAAATCAAGCGACTGCAAAGAGCTTGCGCGGCCGTTTCAATTTTTTTGTAAGGACGGGAAAAGCGGACATGGTCGGTCGGCATATACATATTTTACTCACGTACACAGGGTCGTCCTGGTCGGGGGATTTCGTACATGCGTCATACCTGGTGTGTATCAACGAGCGAGCGAGCGAGCGGTTCCACATCTGCACACACTTAACACTACGAAAGAGTGAAATCGTGTCACATTACTCACTCATACCTTATACTGGCACCAGACATGCATGAACAGTTCTTATGAGCGATCGAATCTTGACGCGCAGTGGCACGCACACACGGGCGGACTGCAGCAGTGGCACCACGAAGATCGCACTACGCACGTCGGATTGTCTTATCGCAGCGCCACAAAAGGACCATGCAGGGGCGGCCGAACTTATGACGCATGTCATAGACGCGTGCCACAGACGCTGGTCTAAATGCCTGAGGTCTCAATCAAGTATCAACAGCGGCGGCGCTACTGTAGCGAACGAGAAGCGCGCGAGACACGCGCCCCTTCACAGCTCTATACGCCCGCACCTGCTGCCGTACACACCGTACAAATACCAAATAACACACGCGCGACCAAAGGTGCACACACCACAGATGAGATAGGTATAACCTGCACTGACGGCGATGGAAAACTAGACGTGCTTGCACCAACCAAGCTTTTAAAAAAAAATCACATTCAACATTTCTTCTTCACTGAGAGAACACAAGGCGAATCGAGGCGGCCTCTAGTTGATGCCAGTGGTGGTGTTAGTCGTGGCCAGGTCAGGTGCACAGGCGGGGGCACACGGAGGCCACCGGCGTTTTATACATTGATCCCCCCACCCCGCACACGCGAACCCGGTTCGCCAGTAGAATGGGTACCTGCTTGACCCCTTGAGAACTGTGCTCGCGTTTCGGGGACAGTCTACTTATAAGTAGAGTTGGGTTATTTTTTCAACATTGACCTGAACGCACCTACGAGGGTACAGTATAATAGGGGGGTCGGGCGACAGAGCAGTGAGGAATGTCATCTCCTAAACAAGTCCAACCCTGTGATACCTAGAACCAACAAAAAAAAACTGGGGATCGGCAACATTGTGGGGTTGGCTTTGCAGGACGTCAACCTCTTAGTCTCCATCGAAATACTTCGATCAAAGCGCGAGGCTGTCTCTATATACGAAGTATGTGTTTTGGTAGCCGAACGGCGATACAAACGCTGTCAAATACCCCCCCCCATTACCTGACGTCGGGCAACCAGTTAGGGCTGGCATCCGTCGTGTCGAAATAGCGACTTAGACTATAATAATCCCTTCATCTTTTACTGCAGCAAAATCGAGTCCACTTAATTTTCAAGCAATTTATCCCCGAAACGTGGGTACTGCCTTGCGAAAGGCTGGCAACCACCTGTTCAGGGCATTACTGACTAAAGGAGTTGCAACCCTTGGATAAACATGAGGTCTAGGTTTAACTGCCGGACGAACCCCAGATTGTGCTTTAGTTAAATATACGCCTTAACAATTGAGCAAAATACGAGTAGCAGTCAGCGCTGACTGGGTCGGCTATTCATAGTACGATAGCACGTTATCCCTTCTAATCAACAAGAGATTCCGTCCGTTCTGCTTCATGGGCGATAGTCGACGTATACAGTACATGTATTATCAATATAAAAAAATAACACAAGACGACAGAGAGTTCCAAGTAGTAAAACATCCAGTTCCAAGCAGTCAAACATCAAAAGTAGTCAAACATCAAACGTAGTCATACGTTCCCAACAAATCACCGGTTGTAAACGTTCCGACAAAAAAAACCCGACCAAAACGCGGGGTAAAGCTTGTACTGGGCAGCGAGCAGTCACAGCAACAACACAAAAGCGATATCGTTGCTCGAATGAAACTGGCCATATTAAACCTTGCATTAGGTGGTGTGGTGACCCGCACGAGCTCTACCGTGTAGCAGAGAAAAGCGAGGATATGCATATGATACGGGCACAAAATGTAGATTCCCACGAGCCGTTCATTGTGCGCAAGCCAACAAAAAAAGACGACGCTTGGCGTTTCGAACGTTTCAGGCACTTAATGCAAGGTAGAAGCCACCGCCGCGCAACGAGCTTGCGAGCCCACACGATCGAGAGTAAAAACAAAATATGGTCGACATCAGCACCGGTCAACAGGAGCGCGCGCATGCGGTGGGGCGGGGATGGGGGTTCTGTCCAACATCGCCGCGTTTTCGCGCGGCGGTGGCTGCTTCTATTAGAACCTCAAATACTTCTAGAACTAACCGGGTATAACAGGTATAGCGACCTAAAGTAGTAGAAGTACGGTTGGAACCTCAAATACTTCTAGAACTAACCAGGTATAACAGGTATATCGACCTCAAAAACTAGAAGTACGGTCTTATCAACCCGTCGATGAAGAGATGAAGGGTGTGCAGCAAAACATAATGCTGCGCGCGTGTCGTACACCTCCCCACGTTGCACTTCGGACACATCCGCTACCCTACGAGTAGCCTGGGCTTCTCCGTGGGGATGATGCAATAATCGTCATATGGTGTCGATATTTTCCCCTTCTGAAGCACCGAAGGAGTTGATATTTCTAGAATACTGTAGTGTGAGTAGCACGGTGTTCGTGTGGCCGGTGCTGTGAATATCATCGCCAGTTTTTGTCTTTCTGAAGACCCCAACGGGTAAATAGTATTAGTACGGGTGGCAGGATATTGTTTTCGCTTGGGTGCACGCAACGGTAAGCATGGGCGAACTACGCAGGAGCAGGCGAAAGGGTTGAACCCTTTAACCACCACAAACATTAGGCAACACTTACAAAAGCAATTCCAAGTAGGTTTGTTCCCAAAAACGTCCGTGCAGTTCTAAATGGTTAAAGCGCGAGGGGAGGCGCGGCAGGCAGGCGACGGGCGCTTCGCTTTCCCTCGTCGTGGTGTACCTGGTGCTAACCCTACCTGCCTGCACGGGCAAAACGTGTTAAGGGTTGTGCAGACAAGAGCCAGCGTTTGCCCAGCCCGCGAAGGTCGATTTAGAAGAAGCATCGGGAGACATGCAAGCAGTCCACAACTAGTGGACACTACCGACGGGAAAGCTGCCAACGGGACAGCTATCATAGAGTTGTCATCCACAAGTCGGCTGTATTGAGGAGATACACGGAAACATATTTTAATTCCGAGCGATACCATAACGTATGTCGATCGTGGAAGGGGTTGTGTTCCCGGCTACGCTCGAGCCGAGCGCGAACAACGACATAGGTTGGTGGCCTGCCTCGTGTTTCCGATCCTCAGTCATAGATGGGACAGGAGATCGGCGCAGTCTGTCGTTTGCCACAACGGAGGACGAGCAACCCGCTGCATCTTGCGTGTATACCCTGTCAGGGGACACTTGCCGCGAGTGCCTCGCACCAGGGTAGATAGTTGCATTGCCCCACGGCGGACATCAACCACTAGTATATCTAGCTGCAGGCTGCTGGCTATGCTCAGCCGAGCATGACGGGAGAATGTCGCCGTTTCGGCTCAACACCTGTGTTACTTTGCCCACAAAAAAAATTTTTGGGGGGGCCAAACTATGCCGAAATTCGGACCTGGAACCACCTATAAAACACTATTTTTTGTGTGTGTGTTTTCGTCCCATTTATTCTGGGCGCCAGATGTCTGAACGCACGAGCCGGGTTCACACAGGGGGAAGGTAAACACAGAAGATTTCTCTCCACCTTTCCTCCTGCGGTCCTTGCCTTAATTTTTATCGCGAGAGGGGTTCAGCCGTCCGTTTCCCTCGTCAACATTTTAAGTCGAATTTTGTTTACTCACGTTCTTTGTATATACATACGATATCCCGTAATTCTGCCATAATTCCAGCCCCACCTCTAGTCCCTAGTCTCACCACCCTGCGATGACTTCTTCGGTGCTCTCACTATTCGTAGTGTGGCAAAGCGACAGCAGTTTTCGTGCCCTGTAAGCACCGCGACTTTGTCGCTCAACTTCGAATATGTGGTTCCAGGTCGTTAGATTCGTCATTTCTCATACTGTAGCCAATTTTGTTTTTACTGCTGCAGCGATGAGCAGTGGGCGTACGTGTCCGTGTAAAGTTTTTTTTACAGCTTTGCAACACACCACAGTGTATTTTGTCCACATTTCTTTGGGGTATGAGGCACACGCCTCAAACCGATGGCGGAGTCGGTAACACGAATCTCTAATCCCACCACCATGGAATACCTTCATTGCCTGTATACACGAGCACACGGTGAATCTGAGGTGATTTCATTCACGTTTTTCACCGCGACTTTGGCTGTGGAAATTGCCAAAACTGGCGACGCGATAGTTGGAGCGTACGTAGCGGCGGTGCAAAGGACATCACTACGTGGCCGAGGTGCACCGGATCTCTCCAATTCTAGCAAGACAAAGGCCAAACCAACTACAGATCAGACAACATCATTACTTGGTTGAGTTCCTCCGGGCGTAGTGTGTCATTGGAAGGCTCCAGTGGGGACAACGTCGCCAGTGAAAGAGCACACAGAATGCTGAATGACCCAAAGGGGTTGCGAGGGGCTGATTGTTATGAAAAAAAGTAAACGACAGCTACCGACGTATAGACTAGTCAACTGACTGAAGGTTGTATCATACCACCAACCACCAACAAGAACCCCGGTTTCAATAACATTTGATAACATGCCAGTGAAAGAGCACACAGAATGCTGAATGACCCAAAGGGGTTACGAGGGGCTGATTGTTATGAAAAAAAGTAAACGACAGCTACCGACGTATAGACTAGTCAACTGACTGAAGGTTGTATCATACCACCAACCACCAACAAAAACCCCGGTTTCAATAACATTTGATAACATTTGACGTTATAGGTTATACCGCGTTTTTTGTTTTGTGGGTAACGCAATACAGGCAAAGATGGGGAATGACGGCACGTCACCAAAAAAACGAGTAGCCGTCACAGCATACGGCCGCAGTGTCCACACTAAAACCTAGTAGTTACGTGTATATTACCGTCACGTCACACGATAAACCGCCATATTGCCGTCACTTCACATGCTAAACTGCCGTCATTCCCCATCTTTGAATACAGGTGTCACGTACTCCAACTAACAGCAGCAACAGGTAACATTTGGGAGATGGATTATTTCTGCCCGTTCTACCGACCGCCGTGCTGATAACCCTCTCCCCGCCCCCCCATCCGTTCAGCCCTTGACTTCAATTCAAGCCTTGCCGTTTCTTCGTCTTACTCGAGATCCGGGGTCCAACATAGCAGCACCACCCCCCCTCGACAGCAGCGCGGCGCTCTTTTCCTACACAATGCTCTAAATGGACTAGTCTACTGTTGCTAGGTTCGTTCATATATATCTGTTGGTTCTTAGGTTGTTAGGTAAAGCATGTGGATAGGTACGTAGGGCTAGCGGTGTAGTAGAGGTCTAGGCTGTGGCATTGGAATGGTAGATGGCATAAGCTCTTTCGTGTAGCGTTCTTTCTCTGCCTTCTGCCTTCCAGCCCTGATCTCGACCGTCGCCTCGAAACCTGTCCAAGCACGGCGTTGCTATTGTTGTTGCTACCCAAGGACGGCTTGCGGTAAAGAGCGGTGCCTGGCAGTGGTGCTTGCTTAGAGTTTCGCCTATACGACGTACTTTCGCACACGCTATACGTACGACGGAGGGGACGGGCACTGCTGCGGTTGTTGTGGTTGTTCATTCCATGCTCAGACGATGCGCACTCACTGCTCGACGGAGACTGGGTTCTGAAGCCGTGGTCACAGCAGGTATAAGGAGCATCACGTTGAATAACAGCAACCAGTTGGTTGTACGTACCCGTTGCATTGGGCAATTGGCAGAACGCCCAGGGAGCAGAGACACACAGTGTTAACATGCCGTAGTGTAGGCTTTGGTTCCCACCTCGGCGTAAGCTGATCTTCATCAGGTTGTTCGTCGCGGCCTTGGCGACGATGCCGAACGTGCCGCCGACCATCATGGCAGTGACGCCCATCTTGACAACGTTTGAGTGCTTCCACCGACAAGGCAGGCAAAGCAAAAAACCTTGCAGCCTCCAGCGAACGAAGATTACCCCTTCTTTCCCTCGTTCACGGCTCCTGCTAGCCTGTCAGTTGTACTTGTCGCCTCCCAATGCTAGCCGAAGGGAGTCTACCTGAGAGGCCTCACCTAAGAATGGGTTTCGTATAAGCTTGCGGAGGCATTATTGTAAAGTTCTTTCTCGTGCCTCGTCGAGGAGGGTGCACATCGGACGAGACACCAGAGACGAGAACAGACTACACTCAAGGTTTACGATGTTTGCTGCACGTGCCATGTCGAAGACAGCGGCGCCCGCCAGGGCAGCCGTCTCGCGAGCAGCGGTGGCGGCTCCCAGGCGCGGAATGGCGGGCGCACCCCCTAAGTACACCGGGTGGGAAGCCAAGGTCAGGGAGAAGCTGCCCAAAGACGAACACGTGAGTTGCTACGGAGGAAGCTGGAGAGGAAGCGGGGCAAAGCGCTCTGTAGAGTACGCCGCATATCTCACCTTTAACCTCGTTCGGCTGTCATTTTGGTGCATAAAGGACTGGATGCTTGTAACTCGAGTGTGTTGTTTGTTTGTCGCAGCCTATCAAAGGTCAAAGGCATAAACGCACACGTTTCGTGGCCCTCTCTTTCTGCCTCGGCAACTTCTTGTCACAGAACCTGTTGATACAATACCAGATACCAGTACTCGAATGCTCTGGGTGCCGCCATTGCCATGAAGGTACTGTACCCACGGGACAGGACAGGGCCTTTCCCCGGCGCGCCGGCCTGCTCTTCCTGGGGGAGCGTGCCGCTCGATTTGCTGCATATATAGACTAGAACGCTTGCATGACTTTGCCGATGCAACGCAGCGACGGGTTTTCATCTTTCAGCGATGTACGCATCACTCCCGCCAAAGAGGAACGTAGATGTATGGCGTTGCCGCCTATTGGCTCGTGGCCCCCAATCGCGAAGGCGAAAGAGGAGAGAAAACGATAATACTCCTGCTGTATCATACGTATGAATCGCTGAATACTTGATGTACAGCAGTATAACGTAGCGATACCAAAGCGTGCCGGCCTGAAGCAAATATCCCAGGAGACGACAGCAGTAGTTGCCAAGGTTATTTTTGGGTTGGGAGTACCTAATCGTCGTCTGCTCATATCGTGTAGCCGAAACTGCCGTCTTCGGACAACTTTGGTCTCAAACGCTAGGTCGGGCGCAATGCTACAGCAGTAGTTATGTTTGTGCCTGAGACAGTTGCCCCCGGAGCCCCAGAGGCTCGTCCTTTTGAAGGTGACCAGTACCCGATCGCGACGTGTTCATGGGGTAGATCTGTTTAGGGATGGCTGATGATGTTGATGGGGTGGACTGGACTGGATTGTGCAGAAAAATCGAGCGCCCAATTATCGAGTGGTTTGCTTCGTACTGCATCGCCAGCACAATCCAATCCGCAAGTGGCTGGCTAGTGGCTAAACTCCCTTGGTGTGGCCCTAGTGTTCTTGTTATACTCGTACGAGGCTGCCCCGTTCTCTGTGGTAAGATATTGTCCGTAATGCTTTTGTGCTGTATCAGTACGCCCAAGTTCGACGTAGTGAATGCCAGGCCATTTGACGAAAGTAGCGCAGTTTCGTACTGTACGACCTATCAGAGCAATCTCGTAGCTCTGCTTGATTTTAGGCCTCGGTCCTGGGTAGGCCTACGTACTCCATACCATGTGAACTCGTAGTCAACGCAAAGAACATCCCCAAGGTGTACTCGAGTACGATACCTGGTGCCTAGTTCTTGCCCACACATCCTCATCTTGTCCCCCCTCTCCCGGAAATGTTTTTGTTGCTATTTTTTGTGTCACCTCGCGATGAGCTCGCCCCTTTCGTGTTTTGTTTTTTTGTTTCAAGCGCGTCGTCTTAACTTGTACTATTAATAACTGACTTCTGTGAAGTTATGTGTAATTTTCATTGCTAACTTGTGTGCAACTTTTTCTTTTAACGTGTGATACTTTCATGCGGCGGAATCACGACAACACGCGACGGCACGGGCAGGTTGTGGTGGCCATCAGCGGGTTCTACGTGGGGTTGTACGGCCTGTCGAAGGTTTTGTCGGCGCTGTTCTCCTCTCCCAAGAAGGAGGAAGTCGGTAAGTCAAGCCTCCCTTCGCCCTGTTCACTGTTCACCTGTGCCTCGAAAGCGGTATCTGAAAGTGATGCCACTATTAATAGCGCCCTTTTGTCGTGGCTTGAGCTTTCGAGTTGGAGAATCGAAGAGGTTTGCTTGTGAGTGAGGCCAGAGTTCATCCTTGTAGGTTTGGCGTTTCTTCGAGAAGGACGGTTTCCACGATGATTGTAACCGATAATCCGCGGCGATTGGGAGCAGTCGTGCGCGTGCGTGCCCAAAAGAGATGGACTTTTTTTTTACAAGGAAATTATTCGTCGGTTTTCAGAGCCCCTGGATAAAGGCCTGGGTGTGCTCTCTTAAAATTCAGGTAACGCGTTTGGTGCGCTACCGCTCGATTTTATGCGTTGTGGTTATCTCTACTCTCTGGACGTCGACACCATTTGTTATTAGTGTCGATAGTTGCGGCCGGTGTTTCGCACGCACGCGTTTTCAAGCACACGTTCTCTGCGGTATGATATGCACCTGTACCCTCGATTTTGCTCGGCGTGCTATCAAGAAGAACGCCCCCTTCACCCACCCCCGTCCCCGATTTTCCTCCCCATCTTCCGTGTTGCTTCCTTACAGCTGCCCCTGTCGTCGCTGCCGTGGCATCGACAAGCACCGACATCCCCGCCGGATCCGGGGACGACTTCTGGCAGTGGCTCGATGGAGCGGGCAACATGGAGAAGTACCTCGCGACCATCGACGCGGCAGAGTAGACGCAAGGGGGCAACTTTTTTTTCGTAGTGCGGCTTTGTTCCGTCTCTCGAGGCAAGGTAAAGCAGTACGAGGCGAAGCCACGGAGCGGAGCGGGCGGGGCGGAGCTCAAAAGCAGAGGTGGATGGCTGCTGGGTTTGGGTGGGGTCGCGTTTGCAGGCCTAAACGCCATCCAGACGTAGTGGGGCTGGCTCTATTCGGTAGCTGTACTTGTAGCTGGAAGGCGCATGAAAAACAAAGCCTATAATATGTTGCGGCAAGGCTCCGGAGTTCCGGACGACTGGTTGCTTTTAGCCAAGAAGGGAGTTGCGCTTGTACGGAGGGTGCTTGTGCGGCTCACGTCTCCATTTCTACATGAGGGGCGCAGTGGGGGGAACGGTTTCTCGAGGGGAATTATGTTTCGGGACGGACGGATTCCCAACGACAGTTGCGCGTTGGGATTGTGGCCGGGGGATAGGGCGAGGAGTATCATTTAAAAGATATAATTGCCCATACGGTCATCACTCTGTTTAGTTTCGACGCAATCGGTGTTTGGGCTCTTGGGTAAAAGCTAAGACGCCCCGATATACCCAGTCCATTGATGGGCGGATATGCAACGTGGCGTGTTTGCTCTTGTTCTTTGGAGCAAGAGACGCAGACGCGGCGTTGTTGGTGCCATGGAAAAAGGGCAGGCGCCACTTTTGGCTTTCTGTGCCCAAAAGGAACACCCTTAAAATATCAATCTAGTGACAGTATCAAGGCAATACTAGGGTGGTACTGACGGTAGGCGGGTTGCAGTAGCAGAGTCATACATCGTGCTTCGCTCGCTCGCTGTCTTGAGTCTGCTCGTCATCCTCTGCTCGCTGTACAGGACGACTACACTGTTCACCCAGTAGCTTTACTCCCACGGCATGGCATGGATGGCTAGACTAGATCACAGGTTGTGACGGAAGAGTCCTGTTTGATGGGACACCCACCCGCATTAGAGGTCCGCCTGTGCGTATCGGCAAGCCTCTCCTTGTCAGATTGCCAAGCCACTTCGTGTCATAAGTTCAGAGCAAGCGATCCTGATTGGCGTGTGTAATATATCATATCCACCTAACCCCCGCCCCCGGGTTGAGATACAGTCCCACTATTAGTACAAGCCTGCCGCCAACCCACGGCCGTTGGGTGGTGTACTTGCCGAGGGGTTGGAATCGATGTTTTTCCAACATGGGGCAGGATGGTGCAAGAACTTTGAAGTTTAGATCACGGACATCGGTCCGGTTACTTTTTTACGCAACGTCATCGCACGTCAGATCATTATCGCCAACACCACATCGATCCGAGGGTGTTTATGCAAAAGGTTTTGGATGGATTCCTGTGCGAGGCGGCGAAAGTGCGGTAGGAGGTGCTTTACCGCCGCCGGGAGATTGGAATCTGACTCGATACAATTCCGAAGCATAACCGTATTTATTCCCAAGTGCATTTATTCTGGAAATCTCCTAGAGTTCCCTCTAGAGTCTCTACTGCCAAAACCCCTAAAAAGTTTCTCGTCACAGTAAGTAGTGGTCCCTCTATCGTGCCGGTATGTGCCAGCCGGAAATACCGGCACTGTAGCGGCAACCGGTACTCCTCCGCATACTGTCATACTAATGGCTTTTCCCAACTGTCCCGAGTAATTTCACAGGCACTAAAAAAACGGGCAACCAGCACTATAGAGGGACCACTAGTGTAATAAAATGGATAAGTTTCTCGTTACTCCAAGTGAGTCGTATACGTTGTCGTTCTCAAGTTCGTGAGCATTCTCGTTTCTCAAGTGAAACATATTTATCGTTACCCCTGCGTGGATTGCGGTAAATGTAGGCCGAGTGAAACGAGCTACGAGGGGATCGACCTCGAAGTCAGTCTTGCGAAACACCATAAATCTTCGCATCACTCCACCCGAACATAGTCGAGCGACGGCCTCGAACTGAGTTACCAAAATGCACCAGCACACAGGTGGCCATTTGCCTTGGTTGCGGTGGCAGTTTGGACAACCTAATAGACCTATCAAGATTTGAGGTTGTCGATAAATTACAACGAGGTACGTTGCGGTACCTTGTGATCGTCGGTCCAACGTATTGAGGTTCGGCTTTCGCGACAACGTGCCGTAACCAAGGCAGATGGCCACCTGTGCAGGCCTCATGCCAGGGTCTGCGAGGAGCGTGGACACCCGGGGTCTCGGCGTTTCCTTGCGAACGTGACGGGTAACATTTTTGCTACCGGCAACACACATGTTTCAAGGGGGGGGGGGGT
>JBBMKB010092419.1:0-11141 GCA_037833945.1 Alaria marginata
TCTGAACCTTGAGGTGACCCCCCCCCCCCCCCCCCCTACCGTCGCCCTCGAATGACACTGGTCATCTCAATGTTATCGCTTCGCCGCAAAACAAATACACGACACAGAAAAGCAAACACAGTGCTGCAGCGAACTTGGGTCGCTTCTCAGTCGAGAACCCCCGTCACCCGCACATTGCTTTGGCGTACAGTGCTACCCTTGTCATAATAAAACGCCCCAACATAAAAGGCGACAAAGTGCCCGGTGATACGTAGTCCCCACGACCGACCCCGGCGCGGTAGTACGATGCCTGCCCGAAGCCCACACCTCAGGCGCATGGTGTTACTCTCAAGGAATGTCCTATCACTGAGGCTGTAAGTTAAGCGACGACTTTGTAATCACCGAGCAGTCCCGATAGTGTTCCGAACGAGTCATCCCACGGCAGGGGTTGCACTTTTTGGGCCAAACGTTTTTGGTCGGCTGAGATCCTTAAGTGGGGAACTACCGGTTGGTATGATAATGTTACGAGTATTTTTGTGTGAAGACTAATATCAATAGCGCATAGAACTGTTTGGTCGGGGTGCGCAAACGAATGACTTCGAAGTCAGTTTTCGGGTGAGACAATTGACCTCTTCACTTTCTAGGAACTCAGAAACTTCTGCTACACCCCCTACCGGGGGATGGTTCGAACGTTGGCCGGGAAATACAGATAGATCGTAGGATGCGTGCTACGATAGAGGTATACTATTGATAGTACAATGGCCCTTTTTTGCTGATGTATTTCCTGAATGACGGGGCTCCTTCACCCAACATCGTCGGAATGTCATTATTGTTTCAAATATTTAGTTTTTTGGTATACCTAGGCCATGGGTCTGTTCGCCGGGCTACACTTTGAATTTTACTTCTTGTATTCTTTTTTCGCGTGAGGTATACTAGAGCTCGCTTAAAGTGCAGAAACAAGAAAGGTGCACCTCTACCACGTACTTTTAGAAGCGGGTGGGCGCATGCTACACGACAGGGGTTCAAAGAGCACCAAATTTGCCTTCGGCTACCTCGCGTGAGGACGTCACCACCTCCCCACCCCATCCACTGAATTAAGAAGTCGACAGGAAAAACAACAGAATGACCACGTCAACGAACAACACAACGGCCAAGGTATCGATCGTAACACACAACAAGACAATGATTGCAACGCGATGTTGGGTAGGTTCCGACGCGTTCTACGATGGAGGTAGCACGTTTTGGCGTTTTTACGTTCTGGATGACAGGGCTCCTTAACCCAAAATCGTCGGAATGTCTTTTTATTTTTGCAATGTGTTTTTTTTGTATAGAGGGGCCACGGGTTTGTTCGTCGGATTGCACTTTCAGTTTGTTCAAAATCAGATTTTCGGTGAGGCATACAGCTCCTCAAGTGAGGAGCTTCAGAAAAAACATGCTGCACCTCTATCGTAGAATGCGTCTTCCTCTGGGGTGGCCCGCCCCCGTCCGTCCGAAATATATTCGGCGAAAAAAGCTACCACTACAGTAGCACGCACTGTTACTTCCACATCCGGTTTGGAGAGTGTGTGGCTCGACGTGTGGTGTTAAACACGAATTCCGCTTTAGAAAATGTCAACACAATGGCTTGGTGCCTGCCTACTTTTAGCAAGTTGGAAACAGTGTTTGAGGTCGAAAGAAGGGTTACATACATACGAACTCAGCTAGTATACTTGGCTTTTACCACGCTACAGAAGCCAAAACGTACCTTAACGCTCGTGTCATTCCAACGTGCCGCCCTTACTGCTCACCTACTTTGACGGACGCGATCGTCTGGGTGTAGCTGCTTGCCGTGGAGAGCCCGTAGGTCACGTAACAAACATTCTCCGAGCCCCACCTGTCATCCTCTGAAGAGGGTCCGGATGGCTCAGAGCACCCGTAACGAGAGTCCAGTTCGAGAGACCGATCCTGTGTTCATATCCGCGAGGTCAAACAACATAATCGGAGGCGGTACAGGAACACATTATGGCTGGTTTCATCCGCGAACTACGTAAATAGATATCATGTCGCATGATGACCCTATTTCAAGCGCCTGATGACCAAACAAGCATATTGCAAAAACCGAATGACATTCCGACGAATTTGGGTTAAGGAGCCCCGTCATCCAGAAACAAAAACGCCCAAAAGTGCTACCTCTATCAACGTAGAACACGTCTAGGAGTGCAACTAAGTTATGCCGAAACTCTAATCTTGGGCGACGCTACACCTCACGCGCAAACGCTAAAACCTCCTGAGAAATGAACAGAAAGTGAAACCCGATCAAAACATTCCCATGGTCTAGGTTTTGAACAAACGAGACCAGTTAACCGCGAAGGCATCTCGAAGATGTTGAGCTGAGGAGGCATCCTCGATCAGAAGCCATTTTTTGTTTAAAATGCTATGGTACCCCTATATATCGTAGCACGCTATGCGCCACGTACGCGTAGAAGAGGTTTGCTTTAAAAATAAGAGGTGCCACCAACCCGGACGCTCATTTTACAAATTAATAACTGCCACGCACACACCGGAGGGGTCAGGTCCCCGTTGAAGATATGTGACTGCATTAGGGCAGATATATATACATACATATATCCCCGAATCATCCCGCGGTAGGGTTTGCACTTTCTGCAGGCCAAACATATCTGAGCGATTGAGCTCCCTCAAGTGACGAACTACTGGCAAGCATGATGGTTTTACAAGTATATTTGTGTTGGAGGACTAGCGCCTGGAAACGTTGGTCGGGGTGCACGAACGACTACCTTCCAAGTCATGCTTCGGGTGAAATATTGAGTCAGACTATTCTGCTGCACCCCCCGGTATACATAGAGTGTCTGCATGGCAGGTGGATCACGTTGCCGGGTGAGAACCGTGGGATCTGCGCTGTATCATGCAAACATGTCTTTGGGTTCGATCTGCACTGCGTATATCTTGTACACAACCTATCACATCGACTTATATATATATATATATCATATATCGTATCCAAATGATCTAAATTGTGATGTTAAAATATTCTCAGCGTGGATGTATCTCAGTACACCCGTACCGATAGTTGACGTCAAGCAATACACGACGCGTGCCACCAAACAAATATGCACGAGCGATCGCTTTCTTGGCTAAACTTTTTCCTGACCGACGAGGGTAATCATCCCAAAACTCGTCGGAAAATAGTATAATTGTTTTGAGCGCAATCTGATTTAAATGTATACCAACCGTAGGCCAGGGGATTGTTCATCGGGTTGCACTCACTTTGCTTATATGATCAGTTTCTGTCATGGGGTGTATATAGGTCCTCGCAGAGTGAGGAGCTTCATAAACAAAACGAGTGCGCTTCTACCGTCAGCATGTGTCCGATCCAGTACGGGCGCTAGAGAGTGCACGTCGTTGGAAGGAGACGCATGCTGCACTATAGAGGTAATACATAGCCCAAACTTTTGTGAGGCTCAGCACTTGAGGAGCTCTCTATCTCACGCAAACATAAACTTTCGGAAATAATGAGAATGCAATCCGAAGGGCAAGATGTACAGCAGGAATAAAGTGGAAAAAAACAAAACAGACTTTCTGACCGTATTGGATCAAGGTGCCCCGTTACTCCGGAAACATTTAAAGCCAAAGAGTGCTACCCCTATATCGTAGCTCGCGTCAGGAAGAGAGAGAGGGAGGGAGGGAGGGAGGGAGGGAGGGAGGGAGGGTGGAAGGAAGCCGGCGGGGGCGAGAGGGGAGGCGTCGGACATGCTGGTGGGGGAAGGGGAGACCAAGAGTAAGGACAGAGAGAGGAGAGGAGAAGGGGATGTTAGGCAAGAAAAACCACGGGTGCATAAAACAAGAACAATAGCTCACCCTGGTCAGCAGTCCAATGCACTTGCCGGCGTTAGGGCAGTCCGTATCGAGGGGCTCCACCCCAGCGAAGAACGCTGTGGACAAATACCAGGTTGATGAGCGATCGAATTCTCCGTAGGTGTCGTCATCGCCAACCTGCTGAATCTCTGACAGTTCAACGGTGATACCTGTCGGGCAAGGAGATTGATTGCGCAAGGCAGAAAAAAAAGTGGACGCGGGGACACCTTGTTATACTAATATGTGGTCTTTGTGGGTCTCTTCCCCTCTGCGGCGTTAGGATTCGTGTTACAAAAAGGTGTCACCCCGCATATAGCAGTAGTCGGCCCCTTAAACCGTAGTGTGCCGCGTTATGCATTTACAGTATTCTACTCGATAAACGCTACTATGGTAGAGGTACATCGGTTTGCTTTTCTGAAGCTCCTTACTTGAGGAGCTCTATACTGTACCCCAACCCCAAAAAAAACAAATTTTGAGTAAAACTGAGAGTGCAACCCGATGACCAAAACCCATGGCCTAGGTTATGAAAAATATTCACATTGCGAAACAAGAATGATATTCCGACGATTTCGGGTTAAGAAGCCCCGTCGTTAAGAAAATGGTTTGCCACAAAATATGCTACCTCTATCGTAGCAAGCGTCTTGCCGTATAGGGGTGTACGGCGCGCACGCCACGGAAACGGGTGCACTAGACTGTTATGAGGCTCGTCATCGGAAGAGCTCCACAAAGTGGTTGCTCCGTGTTCATGCAGCGACTATTTTTCGTCATAAAACCATTATTGTATATCAAGAAAAATAAAAAATACACCTCAGCTGTGAGATCGATAAAAAAGAAATCTCGTCGAGACTCAGCTTTGCAAGCTGCGTGTGATGCTTCCATCGCGCGTGTTACGGAGTGTGTAAAGACAGACAGACAGCTGTGGAATTCAGGACGCATAATAAACGAAGTAGAGCATTTTGTACCTATTCTAGACACGTTATACTCCCTGTGTACTCCCTATATATATTCACAAGCATTCTTACAGTATTCTTCTCATGTCGGGACCTCCCTGACATTTGATATTTAATTTGGGTTGTTGTATGATATGTAGGGAGTCATGGAAATCCGTCCCAGTTTGTTTCTTCGTTTGAGTTCGTGTGCGGCATTTCTGTGCGGGATTTTCACAGCACAACTACTAAGAGTTAGAAGCACTGCGTGGAACACCGTCAAAGCGTATTTCTCATACATGGTAAGGAGAACAACAAAACCATAACACGATGGTCTGCATCGCCAAACTTGTGTTGATAGTTGCAAGCTGCGTGTGATACTTTGATCACCCGACCTGCGGGGTGTGTATATGTCCTCAAAAAGAATTGTTGTCGGTGACTTTATTTTTAATAGTAACACATGCTACGGCAAGGTACAAGTCGCACCCATAAAATATGTCTCAGAGGCTCCTCATCTACAGGAGATCTACAGAATACCTCACCCAAAAAATCATTTTAAGTAACCCGAGAGTAACCTGATGACCAAACACATGGCGTAGTACATACATACCTGGTATTAGGTATACATTTTATGTTGATTGCGAAACAAGAATGGCATTCCGACAATTTTTAATTTTTCGAGTTAAGGAGCCCCGTCATTCTCGAGGAAAACATTTGCCAAACTTTTTCTATACTAATAATGAACAGTATTCATGTCTATCATACCTCTATCGTACGTAGCACGCGTCGACCCCCGTTGTTGGTACTATTAATAGTATCGGGGGCAACAGGACGATAATGCCAACATGTTTGGCGTCGAACTTTTCGACGTACTGATCGATTTATGGACTGAAGACATATAACACATGGATTATACTATAGACCGCAGAAAATGCCTATGCAACAAAACGCCTGCCCAACTAATACAAAAAAGTTCCCGTATCTCGCGAAATACGGCTTCCGACGCCAGGACTAAATCCACCGATCGATGTGGTCACTTATCTAGCAAACAATCAAGATCAATCAAGCCAGAAACACCCAGTGTAATCAATTATCAAATCAAGGCCGTTTTTCAGTTGGGCATCACCTAATCAAATCAAACCCTACTGACGCAATCTACGATAGACTAGGGTAGAGGTGCAGCATATATTTTCAGAACCACCTCATTTGAGGAGCCCTACTACTCTACACCACCTCACCAACCGATTTTGAGCAGACTGAAATAGCAATCCGATGAGAAAACCCGTGGCCCACATCTGTACAAAAAATATAAATTTCAAAAATAGGGTGACATTTCGACGATTTTGGGTTAAGGAGCCCCGTCATCCAGAAAGTGAAAACGCCAATAAGTGCTACCTCTATTATTGTCATGATGCACAAGTGCTACCTCTATCGTAGAACGTGTCTAACTCCCCTCGATGATGCAGTCAGTCGAGTGACTTGCATATGTTCTATGAAGTGTTGTGGTTTCCAGTAGAGTACATATATCCATCGTTTTGTAGGCCGAAGATGGAAGCTAATCTTGATTGTCGCTGGAACCAGCTCGCATAGAGCTATGATATCATACTCTGCAGAAACTTCGCGTCGTGCCAAAACGAAATTATCCAATAAGAAGCTAATGCTCACTTTTCAAGGGACGCCAAGAAAGAAGTACTAAGAACTCGTGCTCACCGGCGAGAACCATACTCAATCCTACAAAAACACTATCTTTAAGGTTGCTCAAGGTTGATGGAAAAACAAGAAAATGAGGCTGACTCGAAAATAGGTGTTTCTTATTGGCGGGCCTATACTGTAGTTCAGGACACGAAATGAGAAACAGGGGAATAAGAAACCTAGCCTGACATTCACAGGAAAATAATACATTCGGGAGCGTTTATACTGAAGTTGGTGAAAAACGCGCTATTTCCTAAATAAGAAATCTAGCCTGAGCCTGAGCCAGAGTTACTGATTCTTGTTAGGTGTCCTGTTCTACTGTCGTCCCCAGTGGCTCAGTTGGCAACCTCGTAAACCTTCTGACGTGGACGGCTATGTTGCGGGTTCGAATCTCTCCGGAGTGAAAGAATCGCAATCAGCGTGGAAAACCATGCTTTTCGAGTGAACCTCAGTTTCTTATTCTGCCTTCTACCTTGGGCAACCTTGAGGACAGGTTTTATACAACAGGTAGGATTTAAAATGGTGCTCGCCCGTAAACACGAGTTCTTAGTCCTTCTTTCTTAGCGTCCCTTCAAACGTGAGCATTGGTTTCTTAATGAATAGTTTCTTATTGGCGGGCCTTACTGCTGTAAGTAGTGTGTAGTGAGAGCAGTGGCCCTTTTCAACCCGCACTATGAGAGCCCCTCACTGGGCACTCTGGTAGCTCTGCACTGCGAACATGGTGTGCTGTGAGCGCTTTTACCTCCGCTAGAGACTACAGCAGCAGAAGTCTAAACCACAGAGCTTGTCCATGTGGGAGGAGGTATCAGCACGCGCACTGGTTGGGCTGCGTGTAGTCTGGTGGAAACATCAGTTTAATGTGAATAACACACACACATTTTTTTTATGATACCTGCCTGTGGAGACGTCGGCGAAGACAAATAACTTACCATGCAGGTCTATATAGTAGTGTGCTGATGTTACGTCGTTGCCATACGCTTCCTTACCTGCGAGAGTCTGAAGTTGTAGCAGGAGCAGCAACCCGCCCGTCCACAGGGGCTTTGAAGTGCGACGCATTCTTCTGTGTGCGCACACCCACACCCTACCAGGAAGGGGCCTACAAGGAAGCAGTGTGTGTCAGCAAGGGGTGGATGGTTGTTACGCAAAACAACTACCGGGTGCAACACAGCTGGCGTATTCGAAATAATATTTATAGAATACGTGCCTACCGCCGTACGGATAAATTACCGATTCGCAGAAATTGGAGTTGCTTTTGCGCGTAATTACCTGATTGCGGTAACTATAATACCCGACATAGTCGAGTCAAGAAACAGTTATTCGTCGGTATTGTTTGTCCTTTGGGTCGACCACGAACACATCCACTGAAACAAATTGTACTTGGCAGCCGGTAGCTAATCGTAAGTATTTTTTCTCTGATCTGCGCGCACGGGCTGACTTTCTTATTACACGCGAGAAAAAGTAGCAACCATCCCTGCTGAGCCGTGAGCGGTATTCTCTCTCGCACGCAGACGGGAGTTCTTCAGCCACCACCCACCAACCACCACCCGCCAACCACTGCCACACCACTCCAACACCGAAAGTGAGAAACAGAAATACTCACCCAGAGCGCATACTGGCACATTATTTCCGAGAGAGTGCGTTATTGACTAACTTCAGTATAATATCAGCTCTCGGGGCTTCCGAGTTTTCGCCTCCCTTTCTCCTCTCGTCGTGTTTTACAGCGTACCAGAGAGAAGCATTTTACAACAGGGTACTCGACTAAAGAGCTACTCGCAACCGGCCCATATTGCCACACACGCTCTTATCTCACAATAGGGATGAGGCATCAAAAAGCAATCGGTATGGGCATCACAAGAAGAGGCGCGTGATGACAAGCCGATTTGACCGCTCCAAAGTCGGTTTTCTCTTGATTTAATAGTACCTCTTAAATCGAGTAGCCCACTGTACTGGGAGGGTGTGTCGCGCACTGCTGTGCAATATGCCTGATGGAGAAGCTCACCCTTGGACTCTGTCGAAAACAGCAGCAGTGGATAAGTGTCCAGTGCCTGGATGCGGCTATAGCGGTTCCGATGGTAGTGCGCACCAGCTGCGGGAGCGCTCTCTTGGTGGTCCACACTTTTTGCCTTCTAACTGGGTATCCTGTAAACGAACGAAGCAGCAGATATTTGTACCCAGGTATTTAGTGTTTTGCAGGAAGTCTGCGGCGTACGCCTGAAAAATCTAGGTAATTCCTGTGATACCCGGTTTTGGCCCAACCCACAGCGGGCGTATATAGAGCCTAAATATACGAGGTCGGTGTCAGTTTAAAATACGCCTTCCTACCTCGTGTAAGAATGTAAGAATACAAACCTCGTACCAGGTACCTGGTGTATTCGTATTAAACGTAAAAACAGTTTGAAGTTTTGGTACCGGTACATTTTTTTTATATACATACCGGTACATCTTACCAGGTACTCTTCATAATGTCGACTCCCTCTATATACCATCAATTTTTCTGAATTGTTTTTTAAGAATGTCTTGAAATAAATGTCACCTGGTACCAATCAAGTACGTGATATAAAATAATGTATATCGTAAGAATGCATCAAATTCCACCCCCGGTCCGATATATATTGGTGTCTCTGCTAAAAAATGCATGATGATACGTAGTGCTATGATACGTGTTACCAGGTGTTACATATATCATGGAATAAGCTAAAACGATCGGGCCTCGTATCACAAGTACGGTACGTCAAACCAGGGTAACTGGCACCGTCAGGATCACGCGCACCTTGTTGTGGCCACGACGTATCATACGTGTGGCTCCGTCGTACGTGAGAGTTGTGGATTAGGTTTGGGCAACGCTCGTACCTTGATCCCACCAACCAGTAAAATATGCCTCCTATACTGAGAGTACGCAGACGTCAAGATCCTATGCATTCTATATATGGATAATATCATATAATATGTGTACCAGGTGTTTGACATATTCTGGAGACCTCACAGACTCTCGCGTGCCCAGAATGCGAAGTCGTGTGGTAGCCAGCGATATCCTGTGGGGTCATCTTCGGGTTATTACATAGAAAGGTGGATGGGGAGACCATACGTTCATGCTGCGGGGTATATTATATCAAAAACATCAAAATACACTTCATGCACGAAAAATAATGGTCGAAAGTGATATTCACCTGGATCCTATAACACTGCACGGGTGTTACGAGCACCACCACTCCAGGACGGTAAGCATCGGAGTGCACGCTTGAGAGCAGTCACAGTTTGGGCAAGCCTTGTGTAGGGCTTGGACAACGGGACAGGCAGGACACGAGTGTCGGCGGGGGCAAGCACAGCATGCTCTCCCGACAGTGGTCCGCTAGCATACGGAACCGGGGTGGATGCATGGGTAGTCTATAGTCTATATATAGTGCATGGGACACAACTCCATCGCCATCTTGGAGTTAGAAAAAGGCGGATAGCTCTCAGCCCGTACGGGTAACAGAGTACTCCGTCGTATAGGATCTTCTCGATGGGGTGACAACTTCATCGAGAGTCCACGAGACAGGTTGAAGAACACCGCTTGGTATTGTACCCTCCCGATAGCGAGACGCCATCGAGATCTCCGCGGTGTCTCTAGATGGCGGGTAAACGCTACTAACACGGTGTCTCTCGACGGTGGGATAAGGTCGTGGAGAGCTCCCGAGACCTGTAAGCTCTTCGACGCCAGTCTCCCGGTGACACGTTATCGAGGGGTTTCCGTATATGAGCAGACATGTTAGTTATGTGGGGAACCTGTTGGGAACCTGTCCTATTGCAATAGATCGAAAAAGAACGGTCGAAACTCATGTTTTCAAACTGTGTGTGATACTCCGATCGCGGGCATTAAAGGGTGCGTATGTCCTCATGAAATAGATAGGTCTGCGGCTCCCCTTAGTGCTATCTAGCTAGTGCCAGTGGGTCAACAGGGTGATGCTAATCAATCCGTGCGCGGAAACTATAACACCCGTTTTGAGGGGGACAAAATCTGATGGCACAGTGGAACGCTCCAGCTCATGATATATAGCACCCTGTTGACCCTGTGGTACTAGCTAGCACTAAGGGG
The DNA here is from genome assembly GCA_037833945.1 of Alaria marginata. Lineage (NCBI taxonomy): Eukaryota > Phaeophyceae > Laminariales > Alariaceae > Alaria > Alaria marginata. Next base: position 10,525 of record JBBMKB010092419.1, read on the forward strand.
AGCCGCTGACCTATATATTTCATGAGGACATACACATCCAATAATACGCGAGATCGGAGTATCGCAAACAGCGTGCAAAGATGAGTTTCGACCACCAAAAACGATCTCACAGCTAAAGTGAGTTATAGTTTCTTACAATAAATAATCGTTATACCGGTAAGGAGGGGAAGGGAGACGAGAGGGGGGGGTAGTGATAGTTGTAGATTGTATACATGTGTTATCCCACGGTAGGGGGCACCCTTTCGTTTCTTAGATCCTAACATTAGGAGCTCAACATCTCACCGGAAATAAACCTTTGAAAACCTTCGTTCGCGTAACCAAACCAGCATTTCTATGCGCTGGTCCCAAAACAAATATACTCGTGTAATCATCATAGCAACAGCGAGTTCCCATTTGAGGAGCTCGCCCCGTCAGAAACGTTTGGCTCAAAAGGTGCAACCACTACTGTGGGATGGCTCACCTAAATAAGAGCTACTGCACGAAATGGCGCTACGTCTAAAGAGATGACGAGAGCGGCCTTGTAGGAGGCAGAGGGGGGCGAGGGGGTGGGAGGGGTGTTTTCACGTCGTAGATTTAATAGGGAGTACTGCACGGATGGCTCGAACGGGAGGGGGGAG
>JBBMKB010092430.1:0-11140 GCA_037833945.1 Alaria marginata
CGCAGTGTCCCAGAGAAAGCATCTGACCCGGAAATCGTGACGGCAGTATCACGTTTCATAGCTGTGCAATGGGATCTTAATGGGTATACAGTATACAGCCTTGGGAGGTACTCTTGGGCGGGAAACGTGAAAATTCAATCCTGAAACCCGTTTATATTGGAAAGCACGACAATATACACTATATGTGAAAAAATAAAAACAAAGTTTAGTGAACGTTGATGCCCTCATACGCCACAACCTCCTTTGGTGGGCAACACCATAGTTTCCCCACCTAGCGATGCCATGCGAATTAAAGAGAACATACTATATCGTATATTCCCACGGAGTGATGCCATGCCATAAGACTATGCTATACTACGTGGTTCAAATTTCCGAAGTAGAGAACAGCGAATACCATAAAAAAAAAGGCCGTCGCCATAGCTGTTGAGCTGCAGAGAAAGGTTCCTCGCAAATAAAACTGAATTGTGAAACGTCAACAAGTGCTGAGACGCGTCAGACTACGAGGAGGCCTGAGAGGCGGAGGCATGTATACTGTTGGGAGTATACGAAAATAACACAACGACATTCCTCTGACCGTTTGAATGTTTATTTCCATCGCAAAAATACCGGTCAATACTAACGTTCCTCTGGTCAATACTCTACGACTGACTGCTCTTTTTTGTTCTTTTCTTTCAGTCATCTGTTTTGCTTTCAACTAAACTCGTGAGAGAGGTTGTCCATTATTATTTAAACAACAGCTGTACCAGCATATTTCTAAAACGTGCGCCTTGCGGTGTTCGCAACCTTTGAATATAGGCCTTATTGTTTAGTTTGGCTGCTCCTATGCCTTACTCCCATAATATACACTACGGAGCTTTTTCTTTTCAGAATGCTTGCCTTTCTTTGCCTCTGCTAGAGGCTTGCAAATGTCGGTATACCAGTAGTTGACATTGTCGCTAAAGTTCAATAGGCATCGGTGGCGCGGAAAGTCCTACGTTATATATATTGGCCAATAGACGGAGAGTGATATTTACAGATTGTCTGTGACGCGTTGATCGGCTGGAGTAGTGCGACGGAGTGATCTGACAGTGGAATATGAAAGATCGCCGTGAATGCAAGCATTATTCCCGAAGCATTTGCGTAGCGATTGAAGCTGTGGTTGAGGAGATATGTAGTTTTCAATACGGCTTGGTTTTTACCGCTATAATATATACCTCCCTACCTCGACGCCCCCATCACTTATGTAGGCCCTACTACTATTCGTGCAGTGACTCTTTCTCAGTTATACAATCTAAATCTATTGCTAGCCCCCCTTCCACCCCACTCCCCTTGCCGGTATTACGGCTATATATTCCGCATGCAGATTGATTAGCATCTCCATGTTGGCCTTGGTACTATTTAGCCCTAACGGGAGCCGCCGACCCATATCATCCATGAGGACATACACTCTCCGTCACGTGCGATTGAAGTACCACCCGCAGTTAGCAAATATAATTTTCTACCAAATTTCGATGTAACGGATGTAGTGTGTTTTTAGTTTTCGCTAATATTTACCTTGTTAGACTATAATAGCTATTAATGGTAGAGCTTCTGCTAAAACAATCCTATTTTTGTTTTTTTCCGACTCGAATAATCCAGAATAACACACAACCCAAATGTCCTGAGCGGACCTGGTCTAGTGTATGTGAGGATCGTCCTTTACGTATAGCCAACCATGTATAGCTCGTTGGTACATTATGTAGAAATAGCCGACACGCGCGTATTTACAATTGGGCGCGTAGTTATACGGAGACCTGAAAACGAACTGGAGCCCGGTCCGTAGTCAGTGCGCAGTTGCCAGGAAGAGCCGCGTTACGCGTATTCTGATGTATTTCCTGGCAAAAACAAATAAATCGCGTACTAAGTTTAGTCGACACAAAAACCCCTCTACGGCAGATAACACCCCCCCCCCCCCTCCTCCGCATGAGCATACTCGGAGATATATTGTTTTGTTCGTTTTATGTACTGTTTAGTTTGTTTGTCGACCATGACTTTATCACCGGGGACACGTTGAATACCACACCCCCAACGGTGGTGCCTCTGAAAACAGTATCACACTCCAAAAATATGACACCACCTGGTGGAGGCCATTCACGCACAACGCCGACTAACGGCTCCAGTGGTAGTTGTGTAGCGGATCACTGAACTTGTCGTTGAACCGTCATCTCGCAAAATTAACCGGTGTGCGCTACTACGGATTATTAGTCTTCGCGGCAACGATTAGAAACAAATGTTTCACACAACTGTAGAGTCATCCCGCGGTGGGGGCGCAGCAATAAGTTTCTGAGCCCCTGACATGAGGAGCTCAATATCCCACCCGAAACATGACCTTCCAAGAATTTCGTTCGAGCAACCCGATCAACGTTTCTATCCGCTAGTCGTAAAATAAATGCACTCGTAAAATGATGATGCCAACCGGTAGTTCCTCACTTCAGGAGCTCAACCGGTCAGGAACGTTTGACCCCAAAAAGTGCAACCCCTACCGTGGGATTAATCTGTACTATATGACATCGCTTGCTTTTTCGGTTTAGCGACGGCCTCTGGCGTGCAATCTTCGCGATTTTCGACCCTCATTGAATACCTCCAGTCGTGCACCCTTCTACGAGACGATGCTTTTTCTGAATCGAAAATCGTCTTTAAACCGTTGTTATACTCCGGTTGTGTTTCTGTGTTGTAGGTAATTTTTGTATACGGTGAAGTTAACGCAAACTTTTGAAATCATGCTTGATACATGCACTCTGCATTCCATTTATTGTGGACCTTTGAGGCTTACCGCGACAAAGATGGTGCGCCCCCTCTAAACTCCACATACCTGTGATATGTGCCGTCGGTTGTTGGATATACTTCAGCTCAGCTGTGAAGTCAATTACGTTCGCCCGTGTTGTCTGGACCAGTGCGATGAGATGTAGAGTATTAACCAGGTGTAAAAATAGTTGAAAAAAGCGGTAAGTACCTTTGCGCTCTGTTTCCGATGGAGAACTCCATCATACTTACTCGCCGTCCTTCACAGCATTACCCCGGCTCTCGGTTATATGTCATCGTCCCCGTTTTACTCTGCTACACACCACACTAACGTATAATTTCGATCGAAAAGCCGGGTACAACCCTGTTGAATGAACATCGCAATCTCGGAAAAGATAGCTGTTCGTAGACAACAGCTCTTCGTGGGCCGTTTTGAAGACAGACTGCTTGTCGTAGAAGATGTTTTGTCCCGATGATGAAGGAATCCGACACTCGTCATCGTGCTCTCCAGCCGAAAAAGGACTGTCTTTCGTTGAAACTGCGCACTGCGTCGACCTGCTCCCTCTCCTCTATTTCTCGTCGTACAGGTAACATGCGATAGCAACACGAACATCGAGGTAACGGACGACAGCACGTTGGAGCTCACGTCATCTCTGAAGGAGTTGGAGCTCGTCAACGTTCGCCTCAGTTTGCAGTCAGGCTCGTCGTTGGTGGTCTCAGCACCGAACCTTCAGTGGCAGAGCGAGGAGACCAGAGTGGTGCGCCTTCTATACGCTCTAAATTACGTCTTTGGCGAAGCAGTATGTGTACCGTCTACTGCAGTCGAGTCGAATTGCGGGGTCAGCTGTGCAGTTACCGACCGCGGAACTGCCTAGATACACTCAATATTTTCATGCTCTTGTCGGAGACCATCATCATTTAGTATACATATACGTATACAGTAGTTAAGTACCTTTTTTGGGGCGGTTTCAGCTCAGCTCGTCGAAGGTTTTCGTTTCGAAATATTGTGGACAAGCCCTCGTGGACAAGGTCGGTCCACCAATGTCTTACCTTCCTAACCCTGTAGGCTTTTCTCAAATGTAAATGCGCATAACGTCTCTCGCAGTTCCACTTTATTATCGAGTTGTAGCGAGGTTGTGTGGTTCATGACCTCGCGCCTCGCTTGACATTCAGATGAACAGGCTACCTCTAGGCACGTGTATATTCGACACTCGGAGGGTATTGGACGAACAACGCGAAGCACAGGTTGTGTTGACAGTACAAACTTGCTCCGCACACCTTTCCACGGTTTTTCTACGCGCACATGGGGCCAACGGCCATAAAATCATTGCGGCAATGATCATGGCGCAATCATCTACAACCGACACACACCAGCCCGACGCGTGAACGTTCCCTGCTTACTCTTTTTGTCGACGCGCGCATTACCACCGTCCGCTCCAGACAGCAATCGTGCACCCTGAAACGACATTCTCTTCCCGGTATATTCACTGATTAGTTGCCTATTTTGTTTTTGTGCCGTTTGTACAGCTTCCGGTATGTGTTCGAGTTAAATCATGTCGAATTGGGCCAATCCCGCAAATGTACTGTATCGATCGCTCCATGGCCTCATCTACGTACATACATCCACGACGACAGTCAAGATGCTAGTGTCCAGTGGACATCAAATCTCTCATCGACGTCGTCGGTGTGATCGTTCGTGTTTGAACGCACTTTTACATGCCATCTTCAACCAGGATCGGGTTGGCGCTGCCCTGAGCGTGTCTGCGGGGGGCACAGCCACGTTCAAGGAAGATGTGACGTTCGCTGGGTGCTCCATTGTGGTAAGGAACCGAAGCAATACACCCGTATCATAGATCTTCGTCGACTAGAGCTCTACGACAGATTCTGGCGATTTGATTGGTTGCACGAGGGTAAGACCATCTATTCGCCTATAGTTGAGACAGAAGGTATGCCCCAGAGCGTTGGGTCGTACGTAGTTATGTTGTTCGGCCACATGTCTTCGCCCATCCCGAGCAGTCATCGCTTCTCGATGTAACTTCTATCTACTGGTTGATTGAAATCCCCTCCACGACTTCTCCGTATACGCTCATACATCTATTTTTTCGATAGCGAATCGTTGAGTATGGCAAACTGTTATCGGTATCATTAAAAAGCCCCGTTACAATCCTCGTGTCTAGGTTAGTGACGCCAGATGGGCTGTATAGATACCGCGGGTACATGCCTTGCGTTATAGCCCCCTGTAGCAGTTGGGTTCACATACTTTTCGTTAGGGCACCACACGGTACAAGGGACAAGCATATGGGTAACCAAGTTGACGGGATTCGCTCCACCTGACACCACCGTTGCCTGCAGGACCAAACCTACACCGGCCTCACCGGCGGGGCTGTCCACAACAATGGCGACATCGAGTTCATGAGCGACGCAACGTTCACCGGGACGACCGAGGTTGGTATGCGCGTAGGTTGATAGCTTAAGCGTGTGGCCTCTCTGATCTCGGGAGGAACACAACAGTACTTTGTTAGCCTATTGCCATACATCCAACAGTCACACTGCAATCGACCGGTGTGTGGGATTGGGGTCAGTCATACCAGAAGATCGTGCGGCATTCATAGAAAGAGCAGGTACCGTCTGCGCTTTATATTATTTTCAGTGGCGTGTTCTGTGTCCCGCTCGCCCTCGCCTGGACAAAGGCTTGTTAGCAACAAGTCGCATACCGCGTCTTCGACGTCGAACACATTTGACGAAGAGTTTATTCTCTCAGATTTATGCCGACGTCATGGACATTGGACTAACCGGTTTATTTATTCCCGTTTGAACCTCGGTCACTGCGTAATATTTTTCGTTGTCGGCATTGCGCAGGGCGGAGCGGTGTACAGCTCTGGGAGTGTGACGGTGAGTCTACTTCGTATGGCGTTCCAAAACAAAATATAAGTTGTGCCAAATAAAACATGACATGGCCTGCTGTAGGTACATGATAACCAAAGTGTGACATAGAAGATCTTCCAAAGAGACCCGGTGCTTTTGTCGTTTAGAATCGCCCCGTCTGTCCTTAATTTGTAGGCTCGAACGTGTTTGCCCGATCGTGCTACGCGTCAAGTCTAGAAAAAAATTACTCCAAACAGTTTTTCAGCGCAGGGCCATCAAACGCTGGCTTGGTTTGCCCACAGCTTAGTTTCCAGTTCCACATGTTTTGCGTCGGCCCATCATTGCAAAATATTTTTTCTCCCGACTTATCTCGGAAACCAGGACTATACCTGTTTTTGTTACATGCTTACTTTAATTTGCAATGGACTCGGGAAAACTCGTCACGCACGTGGCAGGTCGTTACCGTACGTAGAGACATGACGGGCTGCGAACGCCATAAATGGTCGGTCAATGTGCAGTACATTTGGTAGCTTGACCCGTACAGTTGCACGGGAATCAATCTAAATAATCTTCGTGGTAACGCTTCACCTCTATAGTGGTACCATGTAGTGCCCAGAACAATTGTTGACTCCCTTCGTTTGATGCCTGTGTGGGATCCCGGCTGATGTTTGTTCCACGTGCAGTTCTCTGGAGACGCCATGTTCGAAGACAACAGGAAAACCAAAGTAAGGTGGTTCTTCAGACCGGTTTGGGCTTAGCGTCCGACATGATTCCACCGCTAATGCCCGTACTCCTTACTTCAATTAATCAAAACCTTGTTCAGGGTTGCATCCATATCACTAAACCATTTACGCCCACTGCCGAAATAACCCTGTAACCTAGAAACAACGACGGAGTGCAGCACATTTCGAATCTGTTTCGTTTAATAATAGTCATGACCACCCCAATTTTGCAAGACAGGTCTTATTTAGTTTACACGTGTTCCAGAAGCACCTACGGAGGCCCGTCTCACACATACAGTGTATGTGTGTGTTTTTTTCAGTCATACATTATCAGGGGTTAAATCCCAGAAGCTTGCGTTGACTCTCTGAGTAGACATGACCTCGGGCGTTTGCGTATACCAACCCGAAGAGTATCTCTCAATGCTCCAACGAGAACGTTTCGAAACAAGTCGTAGGCTTCTCAAATGCCGCGGTCGCATAATGATTGCTGGAACTCGCACGGCTAGTTTGTGGGCATGGTAGTCCTTCGTCTAACCGTCGCTCCACTCGGGACTGCTGACACTGTTTGCAAGGGACCGACGCATACACGCCCAACCGTAAGAGGTAGAGCTACTGACCTTTAGCCCCAAACGTTTCTTTTCTGATATGAAGGATTCCACCACATATTCCGGCGGAGGTGGGCTGTGCGTTGAAGATGGAATTGTCACATTCAAGGGTTCAGCCAGTTTTGTCGGGAACCAAGCGGAACAGTACTATGACCTTGAGTCCGAAGGCATGCTCTACTACGCCGGCCAAGGAGGTGGTTTGTTTGTTGGTGGTTCTAATGGAGACGCTGGGAGCGTGGTGTTCGAGGGTCCCGTGTTCTTCACCGGCAATACGGCGTCGGTAAGAGCACTTGCAAGCATAGTTTTGCATGATAAAATACCATCATGAGCGTGTAGGGTTAACTCCAGTGCTGTAGGGTATTACCCTAAACATTTAGGGTGATAACTCAAGAAGTGGGAACACCGTTTCGGGGCCTCCGGCACGGCGTTAGCGGATGCTTAATTGTTTCGCCGTGCAGTGGCAGCATTTGATCCGCGATGCCTCTGACGGTCGTCTTGGAAGAAGTCAATGCTGTATCGGATTCCTTTCCCCTAGCATTCACTCTTAACTGACCTCAGGATACTATTTTTGATTGTACACTCACACGGGTATAGCAAGGATTGTCAAACGCATTCACGGCGCTCTCGAGCCTCACGGACGGCGGTTTCAGGGTAAACATTGACTATGTCATACCCCCTATCCCCTTCGCGTGCGTTGCACATAACGCAAAAGGAACAGGAAGGGGTTAAACCCAGGTAAACAAGAAATATACGATGCGGACAGACCCGCACCTTGCCACTAGGACGTATGTATTTTGTGAAGAATGTAATTGTACCAGGCTAAACTTTGGACGAGATATATGGGTAGAAAACCCGACGTTCATAACAAAGCTGGAAACAGTACATAAGACAGAAGAAAATATAGAGCGAGAGTGCTCGTGTTCAACGTGTACCATAGTACTAAGGACAAGACTTGGAATATATAAAGACGAAAAACCGATATAGACGGGAGGAAGTGGTAATGGCAAAACAAGTGTAAAACATGCCAAACAGGAGGGTCCCTGCAGTAGCTGATAGAGTGCTATTGATATGGTTGTATGGTGGAAAGTATAAAAGACGACCTAGAATAAGGTGGGATACGTAGTGGGAGAATATATATTGTACAAGGAGAAACGGAATGTGTTTAGGAGGAAAATTGACGGATGTGACATCGAAAAGTTTAGCATATTACATAGTAGCGAACATTCGATCACTATCCTAGGAGATAGATGGTGGCCACTGACGGCAAAACAGAAAGCAGAGTTGACACGCAATGTGTTGTTGTGAAATGTATCGAAGAAACGTACACTGAGCGCCCAAATGTTGGAGATGTATATAGTTAGAAGTAGCACGATGCTCCGTCTCGAAAGGGGTGCCTGGTCAATGGTATAAGTTACTGAGTGAATCGACAGCTATGTACCCGCCCACCCCCAAACTGCCACCCCACTTCTCTGTATGATCAACATTGTATAGGAGGGAGCTGGTCTGGCAGTAGATACGCCTTCGACGGTCATTTTCAAAGGCCTCGTGACGTTTGAAGACAATGTGGCTACGGTGAGATCGCCCGTTACTAAATTCGAAGTGCTTTTCTGAACTCTCCTGGGGTAGCGTCAGTGACATTCTGCTGTACACCCTGGTAGTACATGAGAGGACTTGTACGGTGCAAGAGTTGGTGCATGAAAAGAGATGCATGGTCGCACACGATGCATTCCGTCATGACCGTCAAAACCACAGCGGCAGGCCACGCTCGGCATTAACGTCGGCCTATTTCAAATGCCATCCGGTATGCTTGTGATTATCATTCTTCAATTTAAGATATTTATACACGTGAAATCGCCGACCGCAGTAGACGACGGACCTCTCTCGATGCCACTCCCCCGGTCCGTACGCTGCGCGTCTTTGCCGCTTGGTTGGAAGGCACCCACGTTTCAGCTTGTCGTTGGTTCCTCAAATATTCGGTTTTGCTGCGCGTGCTTTCGCACGTACCCGTAGACGGTCATCCCCAACCATATGTACGTTGTGTGTACGCCGTCTTCGGCAAATATTCACTTGGACACAAATCGAAGTATGTATGGCGTTTACGCTTCAGTGGTTCGAGTGCAATGGATTCGCGTCAGGCATTGGTTATGGCCATGGGATGTCCTGTGTGTACGGCCTGCAGGGGTGCTTCACGGCCAAAAAACGCCAGCTCTTCCCGGAGATGCAAACGAAAGCTCCTACACATTTCGCTTGACTTATCTCCTAAGATTAGCAGCTACAGGTCAAGTTTGCAGGCTGAAAATACAACAGATCACGACTCTTGCAAGTCGGACATTAGTACTGGGCCATAATGCTATTTTACCTGTGATCGAGTAAGCTTGAGCAACTGCAGTTAAGATTCGCTATAGTCTACATCATACCTAAACAAATGTACACGCAATTGTTCATAAATTTTGATGTGCTTGCCACTGTTTTCATGTATTGCTACGTAAACTGTCAAACTCGAACGTACACGCCACAGTCCGATGGCGACGCTTCTGTCGGCGGTGCCATGGCAGTAGAAGACGGGATCGTCGAGTTCCAAGCAGGCGTTGTCGCTACTGGCAATATTGCCAAGGATGGCGGCGCCTTCAACCTGGTGTCGAGGTAGGATGCTTGGGGTGCTCGAGTCATCGTGGCTGTTAATAGGGCACCCCCGGAGTCGTTGGTGTAGTGTTAGTCGAGATAAGACGGCGAGGTATTGAATCGCAGCTTTTCGTGTGGTACGACCCACATAATCACCTGGCCTAGACGTTGATAACTTTAATAGTCCCCTCTACAAGTTGCTGTCGTACTGATGAACCTTGGCTTGAGCGATGCTCATCATCACCGCGCCTAAGTGTTGATAACTTTATTCGGCATCTCTACACGGTGCTGTCGTACAGATGAACCATGACCTTAGTTATCCCCCCCTCCTAAAAGCATAATATATTGTTACTGGCCGGCAGTGATGCCGTCGTTATCATCGAAGGGCCGGTGACGATGACCGGCAACGAGGCCCGCTACCAGGGTGGCGCCATTTGGAACGCAGGCAACATAACGTTACCCCAAGATGCTTACATTTCCGGGAACACGGCCCCCATGGTAAGTTTTTCGGTGAGGTGTTATGTGTCGAACGTTTTTTTTTACCTATACAGTAGTACGTCTTAAACTCGTTTTATATTTTGACATTGTAAATCGTGTGTGTGCCAATTATATGAAACACCGAGGCACCTCCTTGCACTTAGTTGTGTTGCTACAAAACCCGTCAACCATACATGCGGCTATCATACGCATCCTCCCCGCCACCCGACCCACTCGTTCTCGCTGACCCTTTCCGGATTAAAACCACTTGACAGTGTCCGGGCTTAAAGAACTACGAGGACTGGGAACAGAGTGACCCGGTGTTTTCCGGAATCCCCAGTGGCCCGGACGGTTTCGTCGAGTTTTCCGACGGCGGGTCCATGTACTCAGGCAGCTCGATCGATCTTTGCTATTTGGGGGAGGATCTGGGCGAAGACCCGGGTATTCAGTTTATAATTGATTCGGACGCGGCCGCCTGTGACGCGCTTTTCGATGAAGGAACGACGCTAGGCGGATACTCCGTTTTGACGTGGGACACAAGGCAGGTATCCGAGATCAACTTTGCCGTCGGTTCAGGCGAATTGTTCGACGTTTTTTGCGCCAACCTGTCGGTGAGTGGGGAGATACCGTGTCACTTGAGCTCTATCCCCTTGAGTTACGATACGCTTTGGTCACACATATTGTCGTAATACAACCATGGGACGTACACCTGCGAAGTTGTAGGTAAGCGTTAGCCGGTTAGGGTTGTATGTGTGGTAGAACTATCAACAACACATCTCAGACGAACCAATTTGGTGACGTGAGACCATAGCGCACCTAATACGACAAGATCACACCATATTGCATCGTACACTCTGACACAACGGCGAGTTGTTTTTTTCCTTTCGTGTCAGATTATCTTTGTCACAGGAGGCGGCGAATTGACCGTCAAATCGACCACGGACACTTTGGCCTTCACCAACATCCGCTTCGAGATCGGGGGTTACACAGACCTCTACTTCGACATACCAGAGCTGACGATGTCGGGCATTGACAACTCGGTGAGAGGAATGCCACGTTGGTTAGAAAAACAAAACTGTTGTTATATTG
>JBBMKB010092441.1:0-11137 GCA_037833945.1 Alaria marginata
GTATGTAAATGATACCTGGTACCTGGTATATCTTAATAACAACCGCTCAAGAAAAAAGGGTCGTATGCACGCCTTAGCAAAAAAAAGAGCTTTGAACGCATTTGCAAAATAAGCATTTGAAGCTTAAGAATTTGACGTTTTGCACCCTTTCGCGAAATAAGAATGTGGATATAAGCATTTCTGCTTAAATCGGAGAGAAAATAAGACGCGAGCCTCAGCCAAAATAGGAGATTCTTATCATCTGTCGCGTACTGTACATATCTCCTGGCGAGCTCACGTATGTATTCACTTACTCTGCTGTACATGCAATACTCTAATACTTGGCAGCCTTGGTCTATTCTATTATATTTGCGTACGTACATTGAACGCGTACTTTTTATTTTCTTTTTTGTAGCGCTGTGTGGCTTTTGCCTGAACCAAAAGATACATCCCGGTGCTGGCGAGTGTGCGTTACGTTTTTGCGTATCACGTATTATCTTTTTCGCTTTGTTTTCTATTTCCCTCGTTTCTGTTCTTGATTTCTTTCTTCCTTATTGTTTTTTCTCCTATAGTCTACTATAATAGGATTTGTACATTATTGTCATCCTTGGTGGCATGCGGTGTAGTCGGTCCCAGCGGCATTTAGGGGAGGTATATATATAGCCAATCGAATCGATGATCAAGATATCACTTTTACGTTCTCGCCTCATACCAGGAACCACTGCTTGCTGCTGCTGCTGCTGCTGCTGTACAACACACACACGCCGTTCGGCAAATTTAGGACACTCGGCGCATACATTGACCTGAGCAAGCGACGGCTCGCGGCGTATTGTGATGTCAATGCTGAGCACAGGCTCTTAACCCTTTTACAACTGGAAACCCGTTTTGGGGACATGTTTATCTGATAATAGTGTACGGACGGGGTTCGGGGTTCTAAAGGGGTTGCTGTGTGCATAAATGTTTATTTATAGCTGTTAAAATTACGTAAAAACTCAGCCTGAAATTCTTAATTTCCAAATTCTTAACACATGTTGCGTACTATAATGGAATGGTTGACCGAACGGAACGACACAAACATGACTGTGTACCGCCCTATACAAACCACAGCAACGAGAAGTAAGTGTCGACACTCGGCAGTCCACCTGAAAGTTCACCTACATGCCCCCTCGGGCGTGCCCTCCTTCCTTATTTTTCCCAAAACAATCGCATCAAGAATAATTGAGCGTATGTATGTATGTGTGTGATCTTCAGATCAAACTGACCTTTCAACCCATCTAGTCAGTGTCGGTGCCGATTCCTTCCATTAATAGAGGGACGAGCTCTGTGGTCAAAAACCACAAGATAGAAATATGGATTGAAAATACAACAAGATGATTTGGCAATGCAGTGCCAATTATTATACAATTAATACGTAGGCAAAACATGAGCAAGGCGGCACACCAGATCATTTACTAAGAAGAAATATAAGACAGATAATAAATATAAAAAAAACGAAGACGGAAAACGTTGGAAATAAAGAGGGAAACAGGACGCAGGGGGGGAGGGAAGAGGTGCCCAGGGAAAAAAATAATAATGAGTTTAACAAGGCGGCACGAACAAAAATGAAAACAAAGCAAAGCAGTCCGCCAGCAAATAGTAGCAACAGAGCAGATGACACCACCAAACCAGCGTCGGGGGCAGCAACCATACTGGGTTCCGACTGCGCCGACTGTACGAGTATCATAGGAGCATTGGCGCACGGACTTCGCCGCGATCGCTGATCTGGCCGCGTCCGCCCCTTCAACGCCTGACACCGATACCTCCGACTACCCCGCCAAACTCGAGCAAGGCCTCTACTCGAATGCGCCAGCGAACAGCCGCAGCCAACGGGACTGCGCTATCTGCTGTCGGTTCTGACTTGGGCCCGGTGGAGCCCCTCGACCATCTTCCCGGCGTGTTACTATGCCGCCGATAGGCCCACGGCCGCGACCAGCTCCGGTCGCCGCTGCGGCCCCAGCTCCTTTTGGGCCGCCTGTCCGGACGGTACCCAGTCTCTCCGGCCACGACCACGTTGAGCGTGTGGAAACTCCTCTTTAAGGACTCCCGTCCTGCCTAGACACCCCGTCCACATCAACGACTAAATAAGATAAGCTAGCACCGCTGCCGAGTTGGAGTTTGGCGTTTCGGTCGCGCTTTATTGTCACGTCGACTGGAAGCGGGTGCAACAAGTTGACCCCACGTGCTAAACCACAAAACGCTCTCCATTGTTCGCCGGTCAGATTTTGGAGTTCACTGGCAATGGACTGCTGGACACGAACGACGAAGGCAATGTACTTCTCGTTTAATGACTACCCCCCCGCGTCGTACCACTGCTCGTGCTCGCGTGGCTTATGTAGGAATGCCTCTCTACGGCGTCAGGCCAATTCGGCACCACAAGCATGCTATCGACCAGCTGCTTGAATACCGCATGCTCGCCACGGTGTTGCCCAGCATGGCCCAATTTTAGTACAAGGGCGACGATGGTAGATGGTGGCGTAGAAACATCAGCGCGGGTGCGGCTGCGGGTGGAGAATGTTCGGTTTAAGGTTTGGACGAGCCGGAGAAGATCAAGATCCACCTTTCACCGGCGCGCTACGCGACTTCCACGGTATCGGTATCAAGCTTTCTCTTCTCAACCACGCTAGATGACTTCCGCAAGAGCTGTACGAGGCTCGTGGCGGTCTGCAAGGACACCTAGCTAGAGATGCACGGGGGCTCCGGCAAAAATTGCATGAGGTGCGGCCATTTTTACTCACTTTCGCGTCGCCGCTGCACTCGATATTTTCCCTTTTTCCAGTATTATTCGGGCCGGAGGATTACTATAGGGTATGCTTCGTTTGTATTATGATTTTGGGTCGAGTTTGGGGTATTGATTTTGTTATTTCCTTTTTTCTAGTTTCGTCCTGCCTAATCCCCCTGCTGTGCAGAGCCGGGGGGTGACCTGGGTAATATGGCACGTCTCGTAAGGCGGCAACAAACAATGTTTTCGTTTCTTTTTCTTTTTTCATCCTGTTAACCCCTTCCGCTACGCGCCGGGGGCGATCTAATTAATCTCGGCGCTCATACTGCGGCACATAACTGTGTGATTTCTGTGTTTTACCTTTCTGGAATATTGTTGGAACGCCCCTCTCCCCACTGTGGCGACTGGGGGCTTTTCTTGATTTTTGTTATACCCTCTCGCCCCCCTCCAACATTGTTGGCGATGTGGTGGTGGGTGTTCTGCGCTTGGCGCTCGTAGGCGGATTATGGCGACCAGGACTATCTTGCTTTATTTTGCCTTGGCGTTTTGCCCTGCTTCGTATGTCAAAATAATGATGCGTGTCGAGGCTCTGACTCTGTGATAAGAGCTGCAGAGTGGCACCGAAGTGTCTGTGAAGATGACTTGTGATGAGTAGAAAATAAAAAGATAGTTTGGAAAAGGCGCTTGAGGCCAAAAGCTTAAAACCAAAGAAGAGAAAGAAGAGAAGAAGGAAAAGAAGAGGAGTAAGAAGAAGAAGAAGCAAGGAGAAGAAGTAAGGAGTGATCGAGGTGGGCGAGACCGTCACCTGATCATCTAGGGACAATACCCATGCTACGGGTAGATGTACTCTATACGGGTTGTCGTGCTGGCCGACAGTCCGTCCTATAGTAACGTTGCTTGCAATGTTTCCTGTAACGTTCCCCGGTACTTCTGGTAGTAAGCTAGTTACAACTTCAATACAATACAGCAGTGAGAAGGAATAAACCAAGTCTCTCCGCGTATTGTAATTCTCCACATCTAGAATAAGATACTTAGTGTACTTATTGGTAGTGACTACGAATCAACTAGATACTAGTGGACTGCAGAGTCAATTTTCCAATATCGTAGCGTCGCCGTTCAGAGGAGTGGAAGTGGGTTTTGAGGAGTCGCATCTTTGACTCACGTTCAGGTTCGTAGAACCGAGTCTACCCGAATAGCCCATCATTCCGCAAATTAAATGCGGCTCATTAGAGTGGGCTAGTGTTATGGTATTACCTCGGAAGGTCGTGGATTACCATGTTACTACGAATTGGAAGGTATCCATAGAATAAATAGGGATGCGTATCATAGATTCGAATAACCGGGGATCGATGGGTTCTGATAAACCGATCCTGACCTTCTCAGCCTTTTATCGAGGCGTGGACATGGAATTTTATTATACCTGCAGGCTGTAGACAACAAAACACGTGAGTAACCTCGACAACCCACGAAATAGGTCGAGCTGCAAGGTGGTAGTCTGTCCCTTTACACAATCGTGTCACGTACCGTGGTAAGTAGTGTTGTTCTATAGGTTTTGTCAAATTCCAAGACGAACGACCGTGTTTCGGCATGCTGTTGTTTTGGTTCTCAGCCGTCCCGCGATTTTCTTCTATTTCTACGTTGAATGTACAAAATACACTTTATTTTGTCCATTAGCAGTGTCGTTTCCGTAATCCAAATAACCTTTCTCGAGATGGAGACAACCCATGACCAGCCCTCTGTATCCCGAACAAGACCACATGTGAGTGTAGACGACAGCGGCAAAGAGTGCATGTCGATCCATGCCCTAGGGCGCGAGAGGTCGCCCGCCAAGCTCTGTTTTTCCCACACACCAGCTGCCAAATAAATTTCTAACAGCAGCCTGGTCGGCGCCCGCCACATATCACCGGCGGTACGAGTAGTGTGAACACTGTGCGCCAAAGGTGGATCAAAACCCGTGATGACGTATGCTCAGATCTCACGACGCAGCCATTAATTTTGTCGAGCGAAGCGTGTGGGGGACATGAAATCCTGCCGCGTCAAATTAATATTTAGGGTGGTAATTTCTCTAGCAAATGTGGCCCAACATCGCGCCGGGATAAGTCCATTATTTCTCAAAAACATTTTCTTAAACCATCGGGCCCATAGATACGACCGTCCGGGAACATGTTGCCGGTATCATATGTTCGGAAATTAAACTTTTTTGACGAACTATCGGCTTCCATTTGCACCAGTCTTACTTATTATACAAAATACCAGGGAAAGGGTACGCGTTAATAGTTTTGCATTTGATGGTATACTCGTTTCTCAAATATGTTTCTACCGCGGATTCTAACAGGCCCCGGGATTCCGCATAATATTTCAATATCCTTCATTACCGTCGTTGCTCTGTGGGTGGGGTCCGGGACAACGCCCACCTACCCTAGATGTCTCGAGAGCGCCACCCTTCCAGTCAGTGCAGCCAAACCAATCAGGCGCTGGTACCGGCAGGCCTCCAACGCGGCATTCCATTGCCTGCCTCAGCGATTTCCAGCCGGGTGTTTATAAACCTTCTGGGATTGTTTGTTTATGTTTTTTACGTTCATCCCAGTTTTTACCATCGCACCTTTGTTTCTCCTTCTCCTTCCCACGACGTAACTCAGATCCGGGGTCACTATGCAGGCGCTTCTGCCCCCTCCCCACTTTGGCACGCGCCTTCTCTTTAATCGCGAGAATATTTCAGCAAATGTTTCCCTTGTCCACTCGCGTCGAATTGTGCCTACCCAGCTCTAAAGCGCTGTCAGCAGTTTTTTCAAAATCCTGTCCGAATATTATGAACATCGACTAACTAAAAGAATGTCGTTTGCAAAGAAACGGTATACCGGGACTTATCTGTGTCATTTACCGGCACAGGGGATGTCCGCCACAAAAACGCCGGCATATGTTGCAAGCTACGCTCCTTGGTCGAAGTACTGCTATACCGGGGTATGGCCGTGAAGCCCGGGTTCGCTGGCTTACAGACGATCACGTTCTTCATCATTGTTTTATGCCGAACATTTTATCGTTTTCTGGCGTGCAGAGCAGCGCTCGAAACGCCTATCACACTTCTTCAGCTATGTATCAACCCCGTCAACTTCACAACTAAGAACGACAACAGCGTACGTTCCACGGAGGAAAAACGTACGACTCATATAGCCTGCCGGAGACCCCCTCTAGCCGCTGAGTGGTCACGTGTTATTTGTACCGGAACCCGCGGAACACATCGGGCAGCCAAATCTCGCTGACGTGCCAACGACTTATCGTATGTCTGCGCTCCAGTCAGTACATGATCATTTATTTAGCGAATTCTGGGAGCAGAGAGCGAACCGTGAAACACCAATGACTATTCTACTACCAACGTACACGATGATTGAGTAGTATTACATATGTAATGAAGCATAGAGTTGAAAACACTTTTCCTCCAAGGAGGGGGGGGGGGGGGCAACCACGGGGCTTTGTGGCCTTTCGGCGATTGGACTCGCCGAGTTCCTAGGTCAAGCCATCCACTTAGGGCTCAGGATGCCCGCAATAGGGGACACCACCGCATCTAGATGACCTGACCCCATTATGTGTCCTGACCTTTGAGAGTGGTGAGCCCTTGTCGTCAAATATTATTGCTGCAAAGGGCGTATAAAATGTAGGATGTGGCCGTTTATTGGGTTTTCCACTATTGCTGACGGGAGTTTGACCTTGTTTTGGTCTTGTAGGCGTATCGAGCGGTGCTCTGCA
Source organism: Alaria marginata (assembly GCA_037833945.1). Taxonomy (NCBI): domain Eukaryota; class Phaeophyceae; order Laminariales; family Alariaceae; genus Alaria; species Alaria marginata. Next base: position 6,482 of record JBBMKB010092441.1, read on the forward strand.
CGCCAGAAAACGAAGCAATGTTTGGCAGTAAACGGCGACCGGGAACGTGATTGGCTGTACGCCGGTGTACACCGGCGATTATGGCTATTTTCCGGTACAGCGATGATTTCAGCAGTGAGTGTAGCCCATAAGAGGTGGTGTTAGTGACGGATTTCCCATGTACCATGAGAAAGGGAGGCCCAACACAACGACTTGTTCTGATCACCAGAAAATCGCGTTCTAGACACAGATAGTCAATGCTTTACACGCGAACAATTGTGGTGATAGGCTGTACGATCATCACGCAACTCGGTTTGGTGAAAGTGTACGGTTTACTCCAATCTGGACAGACTAATGTTTTGTCAGATATAGTCTATGTACAAGGTACGTGTCTACGTACACTTACTGTAATCGGTGGTCATGCCTTCTTACTTCCGTGGACCACAAAGTGGTATACCAAGAATAACGTAACATGGTGTCTATACGATCTCCGACTTAGCACGAGATCCCAACAATCAATCTATGTTGGATGCTGTGGAATTGTTTATCACAAATGCTCGCGTCTGCATGATACCAGGTGCATCATGTCACACCGTTGTCGTATGATGTGTATGGTGTTGTTTGTGTGCTGTGGACGAATTCCGCCCAATTCACTCAACTACTATCTCGCATGACATGGTGTAAATATGAACAACCAGGTACAGAATAAGATGGAGCAATGTTGTACAACACGAATGCGATCGTCCGAGGAAGAGTTCCGCCTTTTGCTTCAAGGCAGGCCGTAAGACGGCCAGGTTGTGATAAAAAACAGCAAGTCTACATATCTCGCAAGACTTGTTGATTAACCTCCGTCGGAACGCAGACTACTGGAAGGTTTTACGTGGTGCAAACCTGAAACCCCCGCCATGCACCACGCCTCACATATCATCCCATTGAGGCCCTAAAATAGTAAAACCATCCAGTAACAGAAACATTAAAAAACACGCCCCCTCAGTGCCTCTTCAGTTTCAAGGTGACCCTGTGCAGGCATGATTTGACTAGCGCTACATGCCAAACATATGAACATGCATCGGAGAAAGACAAAAAATGCAATCCCGAGTGGATTCGGAAGCCTCGCCCAAACCTGTATCCGCGCGGTCAAGCCTGATGCCTCGTCAATCTGACGCCCTCAAATACTGCTAAATCAGCCTATACGTTACACACCGCCAACTCAAGTTAAGACGGGCACACACCCACCATTGTGTGGGCTCCCCACCCAATACCCCTATATGTTAGCCGACCTACTTGACCACGCGCCAGATTTACCACCATACACGCGAAACAAATAACCTCAAACTCAAACTGGATCGAAAGCCCCGCAAAACACTCTTTTCCCCCCGATCGATGAATTACCTTCACGCAGACTAACAGATCAGAGGTGTTTCTTAACCAACTCGTTTAACATCACAATATCATTCTCATCGGGAATAAAACACGACGCAAACACTGCCTCCACAGAAGAACGATAGTACTCGCTTGACGTGGTCTGAGTGCACGTTTTAGACCATTTACACTGCATCCGTGCGTTGGCGGCTGTCCACAAAATGTCCGACACGTCGCCCGTCTGCGTGGTAGTAGGGGTTTCCTCTTGCGTATCCCCCTGAGTTGGGTGATTGAACTGGTGAGTGTATGACATGGAGATTCTAGTGTACGCCACGCCGTGCGCACTGACATAGCATGTGCTGTCGGGGGTGTGGGACTCTGACACGAAGAACGGGGACGGGGGGGGTTCGTCGGCGGTGTCGGCTTGACCGTCAAAATCTTCAACCGGCGTGGTGAAGCTTCGCTCGGCGGTGTTGTATCTCACCAGGGTGTTTGCCACACCCTGCGCATAGATACCGTTCGCAAAGCAAGGAAAAGAAGGGGCAGTGAGTTAGAACAAATGTGTTCAGTGGGAATACGCTCACGGCCATGTTTATTAAACCCTCTGTTCAACGATAATACCAAAACGTAGCGAGTACAGCGGTCTGGAGAGCCGTCGACAGAAGAGCATGTGCTACTCTACATAAGCTACGAAGTGTAGACGATTGGCATTGTTTCTGCACCGAGAAAGCTAAAGGGAGCCACATTGTTGTTTTGAGTGTCTGAGCAGGCTAACATAAATAACAGTAACATCAACTGCAACGGTAAGAGTATGTCCAATTGTTCCTGACTATCATCTGCTGTTTATTTCCCGGTTGGGGCTTTAGCTTGAATGAGAACAAAATGTGAAGTGTTCCTAGGGTTTGGCTGTATCTTGAACTACCGATGTTGTCTTTGTGTTGGCTTGTTTTCGGCCAAATCAATACCATATAACAGGGGGGAAATCAGGGAAAGTAACTGATCGATAACAAATGGCGCTTACCCCACTTGAGGCGTTTTCACGCAACATCACATATTGTGTGGCTTGGGCCCCTGGATGACTACTGCACGCCATAAACTGGGCGACATGCTGCATAACATACCTGTGCGCTACTTAACGCTTCAGGTTAGGCCGTTTAAAATCACCTCCATCCCCAACTCAAATTAATGTGCCTACAACCTAAGTTTGGTGAATGCTGCATGGTATAAACGGCGCACATAAGACGAATATTGGGCGAGTGCGTCTTTATGCTTCCGTTTTGGCTACGAACAATATTTGCAGCATAATTTCCCCATGCCTTCATAATTAGCACCACCCCGCACCTAGCAATAGGCGTTCGTTCACGACGTAACGTTAGTTTACCCCCTTGTAGAACTCCAACCGAGAAACCGTCGAGACCAACCGACGGTTACAGCATCGGACAAACGGAGCTACGACAAAGGCAGGGGAAGCGTCCCAACACCAAGGTAAGTACAAGGACGGCACACGAGTAGCATGACCGCTGTTGCACTCTCTTCCTACATGCCCTAAAAAATCGCACTAACTCCATAGATTTTGGTCCGTATAAAATCGCTCCAACAAGTCATAACTCAACGTTTGGTGTAGCATGCACCGATTAATGAAATGGACAGGGAGACGCTCCTTCGACTTGATGTTTGTACCACAAGGCTGCAAAACATCGCTGCCAGTGGATCTGAGCCACGTTTTGTAATTTAAGCCTACATCCCCTGGGCTAGTGGTATTTCTGACTTGGTTCAGCGTTTTTTACAAACAATTTGGAGCATAATCTGGGATTCATATTTATAGCTTAACGAACAAGACGGTGAGAATTTTAATCGGCAATAAATACATAGGCTCCTTTTCATCGAAAACCAACTACGAATGGCGAATAGTCGGGGGGGAATACATTTCCATAATATTATATTGTCACAATACGGTACAAAATGGTTGGTAAAAGTTCCTTGGTATGCACTAAACGTTTGAGCTGGGTTACGACATTACCAATCACAAGGCTGAGACCATCTCTGTTAACGATGGGCAACTCTCAAGTGTGTCGTTGGCAGCGGTTGCCTTTAAGGGAGTTGACCGCTCGTCAGTACCTGCCCGCTGAGCGGAGGAAACACTTACATCCAACTGATTCCATCCACATTCATACAGGCCAAATGTTAGGCCAAGAAAATCGACGGTCAGATAAAAAATTGCGTAACTCCGAAAGCTTACCGCGCGAACCAACCCGTTTCACCGAGCCAATAACTATTCGCTACCTTTTTAACGACTTGTGGTCAGTCAACACACAACCTTAGTGATGGGGATTAAAACCTGCAAGTTGCCGCAGGGACGATGGCCTTGGGTGTACACCCAAATGAAAACCAAACCGATCTGGGCCTTACCATGACATGGCCATAGTATACACCCCTACGTTACTTCATCATACCCAACGGTACATATTTATTTGTAATCACAGAGCATGTACTTCAATATGATACATTAAAGGCAAGGGCACTGGGTGTGCTGGATGGTGATGAGAAGAACGGCCGGTTAATACTCATTAACTTTTGCGCAAACACAATACTTGAGCACTACATCGACCCGCCTCAGCATTCTCAGAGCTGGTGCGTCAGCAGCTAAACGCAAGCTACCGCAGAGATGCACCATTTTCGTATTCTGAGCCTTGTCACTTAAGGAGTTATACTCCCCTAAAACCCGCATTTTTTTAGTAAACTCAAAGTACAGCCTGGGTGTACAAATCCGCGGCCTAGGTGTACAAATCCAGTCGATTTGGAATCAAGAATGACATTCCTTGAACACCATTTTCGTTCTAAAAACAAAAGCTAACAAGTGCTACTTCTAACGTAACCCGCGTTGCGACGAGAGTTCGACGGGAAGTTTGTGCGCCTGTCCCGTAGTTATGCAAAGTGAAGTAACACTTTCCAGCAAGCATTTAACACCTAAAACGTCCAGCCATTTCCTTTTTGCGTCTGAGATGTTTTGACGATAGGCCTACTCGTGTTATTCTGCGGTCGTGTGAGATCGATTGTGGGCGAAGAGCAAAGTTGGAGGTAGATAGGGAGGGATGGCGGGAAAACGAGAGGACATTTCGTATAGGGGTTTTGTGGTAGAAAGACGTGATGACCGGCGAGGGAGTGGGGGGAGGAAACTGTCCCGATGAGGGAAGGAGTAGTATGATAAGTAAACCGTCTGAAAACAATGCACTGTGCGAAAACCGGTACTGTACATAGTTTTACAGGGGCTAAGTACCTGCCCCTCTGCACTATCTACCATCTACAACGACTACA